>CAUYQU010101159.1:0-144258 GCA_963574635.1 Cheracebus regulus
CGTGGGGCTGCTCCGCCTGGGAATCTCCTGGTCTGGGGGTAATAAAAATCCGTCTGGAAATGCGGCGTCCACTCACCCTCTGCACTTTCACTGGGAGCTGCAGTCCTGAGCTGCTCCTAATCCGCCATCTTGGATCTCTCCTCCCTGATGGGTTTTTATTTATGGCATCCTGGCAGAATTTTAGCTTTTCTGGGACTCTCACAAGTTCACATCGTGGGAGAAGGTGATCATGGTAAATTGATAGCTTGTTAAATTGGATAATGCTGCTCCCACATTCTGCAGCAAATTGTGTCTTCCCTAAGTTCATATCAGAGTTACCTAGAAGCTGGCAGGGACAGAGCCATGACTGTGGCTTGGGATGTGTGATATAATCCCAGATTTTGTCTGCTTTGAGAGGCAGTGAGCATGGTGAGGGAGGGTCTGCATACCTGTAAAAATAAACTTTGGAGTAGGCCAACCTGGAGAAATTAACCAGCATGATTTCCACAGTTACCAGAACAATCCATTCCATATCTATTACTAATATTAAAACCTATAAATATACACAGTCATCATAAAACCACTAGACATTTGAGGAGAATCAGGAATTAGTATAGAAGATCTAGCTGGAGCATCAGTCATTGCCTCAGGAAAAGAGCATCAGTGGTGGACATTAAGAAAATGAAAAGAAATCCAGCTAACATCATCACTGAGTATTGAGAACATATGACCTTCATAAAAGAAAGAGCAGGTTACCATGAAAAGAAAAAATAAGAGCAAGAAGGATTCTTAAACATTACAAACATCCCAGAAATTAATAACACAAAAAATACACACTCACTAAAATAATTTTTTTGTGTGCCTTTACCTACATGGTCATATTTTCTATAATGGAAATGCATTTTTTTAATTTGGACATTCCAATAAAGGTTATTAAAAGATTTAAAGCCTTGGGTTTCATTTCTTCCTCAATTTATTTTTTAAAATTTATTTTATACGTGGTTTTCCTATTTCTGTAATTTAGCTTTAAATTAAAAGAACTCATCAAATGGCAAAAGTTATTTTAATTATTCATTACATTTTTAAATACTGTAAGACTGTAAGATTTAGATACTGTAAAACCGTAACACCAAAATTGACCTTATGCATCAAAATACTAAAAATAAAAACAATGTATAGAAACAACTTTTTCTGACTTCAAATTCTATGCCCTTTTATGTTTCTTTTGCTGAGTTGTCAGGAAACAATAGTGTTCTAGAACCAGATCCTGCAAATATTAAGAAATCTTCAGGGCCAGGAAATATGGGTGTTCTATAATTCAATATATAGAATGAAACAACACTCTTGATGTATTTGCTATGTTTAAGGCAAAGAAAATTTGATTTTGACCAAGTAACCACTACCAAAAGAATTATGGTGTAAGTAGCAGGTACATTTTTCACTTTTGGGAATACGATAAGCTAAAAATAAAAGAGACTAGAGCTACCATCTTATACAATTTCCCTTAGAATCTAAAAACAACCATTCTTAATATTTTTTTTTTCTTAGCCAACTAAACAAGCAGAATAGAATCCAAGGTAAAAAAACTGCAGGATAACAGGAAAGACAGTGAAATGAATACTCTGTTGGGAATTGCAGATAATACAAGAATGACAGGCAGGGATGGAGGGGTAGTCTGGAAGTTGAACATGAATCAATAATGTAGTCCTGTTACTATGACAGGGAATACAGTGTGAGGACAAATAAAAGTCTAGCAAGTGGAAAGCAAGGTTTCTTTGTTCACTCCATGTGCCATCCCTTAAAGCACTGTTTTTATTTATTTTGTGGAATACCAAGACCTTTTGGGGGGTAGGCAGTAGGGCTCTAAAAAGACCAACATAAACAAATTTCAGAAAATAAGAATGTTGAAAATAGATGAAATTATTTGCTGCCTCAAAACCTAATTAGAATAAGGTAAGGGTGTAAAGAAACAAAAACAAACAAAAATCCCCCAAGAAACATTGAAAGAATTGTATTAATTCAATAGGAAAAAAGAAGGAAGGTGAATTTACTGAACACAGGCAAACATATGGGAGTACCTAGAGCGTGTTGCAGTGGCCAGTTTTCTCCACCTGAGAACTACAGGGAAGAAACTGAATTGTAGCAGAGCAGATGTGAACATGAAAAATTACTTTCCTCTGTGATATTATGGTATTAGATACTGATGTGGGTTAGACAGGGGGATTATAGAATTTTGTAAACAGTCAGGGAGGGGCGAGAAGAAGGGAGGGAAAGAAAGAGAGAGGGGGGAAGAGAGTTATTAATGTCTGTATTTGTCTGAGATAATTTCTTTTAAAACACCAATTCCTCAACAAAGGACTCACTCTGATGCTTTTTAGTAAAGAATCCACACACCAACGACTAGCCTGTTAGGAAGCCAGTTCTTTGGGGATGGTTTAGAGGAGGATGAAGGTGAGCTCTTCATGCAAGGTCATGTGCACATCTGAGTGTCCAATTCCTGCAAGAGCTGAGAGGAGCAGAGGGAGAGGAGTGAGGTGTAAAGAAAGGAACGGCTGTGATGAAGATAAAGAGCAGTGGGGAGCAGGCACCTCACATGGTGAAAGCAGCCGCAAGAGAGAGAATGGAGGAGGAAGTGCCACATGCTTTTGAATGACCAGATCTTTCAAGAAGTCACTCACTATTTTCAGGACAGCACAAAGGGAATGGTTCGAACTCACTCATGAGAAATTCACCTCCATGATCCAATCACCTTCCTTCAGGTCCCACCTCCAGCACTGGGAATTATAATTTGACATGAGATTTAGAGGTGCCACAGATCCAAACTACATTATTCTGTCCCTAGCCCCTCAAGTCTTATGTTCTTCTCACATTGCAAAATACAATCATGCCTTCCCATAGTCTCTCAAAGACTTAACTCGTTCCAGAGTTAACTCAAAAGTACAAACTCCAAAGTCTCATCTGAGACAAGGCAAGTCCTTTCAATTTATGAGCCTGTAAAATAGAAAACAGGCTATTTATTTCCAAGATAAAATGGGGGTATAGGCACTGGGTAAACATTCACATTCCAAAAGGGAGAAATTGACCATAAGAAAGAGGGTAGAGGCCCCATGAAAGTCTGAAACCCAAACTTTGAAACCCAGGGCAGGTATTAATTGGTACAGTTCCAAAATAATCTCCATTGACTGCATGTCCCACATCCAGAATACACCAACACAAGGGGTGGGTTCTCAAGGCCTTGGGCAGCTATGCCCCATGACTTTGCAGGGTTCAGTCCCCATGGCTGCTATCACAAGTTGTTCAGTGACTGTAGCTTTTCCAGGTGCAGGGTGCAAGCTGCCAGTGGATCTACCATTCTGGATCTGGAGGACAGTGGCCCCTTTCTCACAGCTCCACTAGGCAATGGCAATGCCCTAGTGAGGACTCTGTGTGGGGATGTCAACCTCACATTTCCCCTCTGCATTGCCCTAGTTGAAACTCTTCGTGAGGGCTCTGACCTCTGCAGCAAGCTGCCAGGAACCCAGGCTTTCTCATATACCCTCTGAAATTGAGGCAGAAGATGCCAAGCCTCCTTCACTCTTGCATTTTGTGGCCTGCAGGATTAACACCACATAGAAGCCAGCAAATCTTATGGCTTGTACTCTCTGGAACTGGAGCAGCAGACTGAGCTCTACCTGAACCCGCCTGAGCCAAGGATGGGGCTGGAGCAGCCTGGATGTGGCAACAGTGTCCAAAGGCTGCACAGGGCAGCTGGGGTCTGGGCCTTGCCCACAAAACCATTCTTCTCTTCTAGATCTATGGGTCCGGATTGGAAGGGGCTGCCTCGAAGATCTCAGAAATGCCTTTGACATCTTTTTCCCATTGTCTTGGCAATCATCACCTGGCTCCTTTTAATTTTTTTAAATTATTTTTATGTTTTTCGTCTCCACAGGAGAAGTTCCAAGGCTCCTTTTTAGTTAGTAAATTTCTCTAGCAAGTGGTTGCTCCACAACCTGCTTGAATGCCTCTCCCAAAAAGCTTTTTCTTTCTCTGCTTCATGGTCAGGCTGCAAATCTACTTTTATGTTCTGCTTCCTGTTTAAATATAAATTCCAACTTTAAGTCATTTCTTTTCTCCTGCATCTGACTTTAGGTTGTTAGAAGCAATCATGCCACATCCTGAACACTTTGCTACTTAGAAATTTCTTCTGCCAGATACTCTAAATCATTACTCTAAAGTTCAAGGTTCAAAGAGAAACGCAAATCAAAACCACATTGAGATACCATCTCATGCCAGTTAGAATGGCGATCATTAAAAAATTTGGAGACAACAGATGCTGGAGAGGATGTGGAGAAATAGGAACACTTTTACACTATTGGTGGGAGTGTAAATTAATTCAACCATTGTGGAAGACAGTGTGGCGATTCCTCAAGGACCTAGAAATAGAAATTCCATTTGACCCAGCAATCCCATTACTGGGTATATATCCAGAGGATTGTAAACCTTCTATTATAAAGACACAATGAATGTATGTTCATTGTGGCACTGTTTACAATAGCAAAGATCTGGAACCAACCCAAATGCCCATCAATGATAGACTGGACAAGGAAAATGTGGCACATATACACCAAGGAATACTATGCAGCCATGAAAAATGATGAGTTTGTGTCCTTTGTAGGGACATGGATGAATCTGGAAACCATCATTCTCAGCAAACTGATACAAGAACAGAAAATCAAACACCACATGTTCTCACTCATAGGCAGGTGTTGAACAGTGAGAACACATGGACACAGGGAGGGGAGCATCACACACTGAGTTCTGTTGGGGGGAGTAGGGAAGGGACAGCAGGGGGTGAGGAGGTTGTGGAGGGATAACATGGGGAGAAATGCCAGATACAGGTGACAGGGGGATGGAGGCAGCAAACCACATTGCCATGTATGTACCTATGCAACAATCCTGCATGATTTGCACATGTACCTTAGAACCTAAAGTACAATAAATAAATAAAAAAGGACAAAAGATGTTTGCCAAAGAAATTCCAAGGGATTAGGAGATCTGTGCCAGGAACTGGCGATGAAGACCAAAATATATATTTTTTTATCATAAATTGTAGTATCATAGTAGGCATAACCCAAATGTGCCTCTGCCTTCATGTGTCCTTTCCTCTTCTTAGAGGGGCATCTGGGCACCAGTCATTAGATTTAAGGTCCACTCCAAATCCACAGTGCTTTCATCACAAGACCCTTAACTAATTACCTCTGTAAAGGTCCTATTTCCAAATAAGATCACATTCTGAGGTTCTGAGTAGATGTGGATTTTTGGAGAACGCCATTTGACCCATTCAGGGACATTTGTGCCATGCAGAGGCTCCTCATGGAACTGCTAAATTGTGACCACTATCAACCTTTAAAGAAGACAGCATTTTCCCCTTGTGTCTTGGCATCAAGAAAGATAAAACTGCTGATGTACCTTCAGAACAGAAAAAAAAATTAAATAAAAATAAAAGAAGGCCAAAAAGTCCAGAGGCCATGGATGGTTGATATGAAAGGAGTAAGCTGAGCAGCCCTCACTCCCCGGCCCACCATGTCTCATACAGGCCTCACCTCCCAGCCATGCTGCCCTCTCACCAACAGGGTCTGCAACTAAAACTTTACTGGCAAAAAATTAATTTCAAAGGAAACCAAATATAAATTCCATCTTTCTGAGAAAGACTTCACATAATATTCTTAGTGACGTGTCTTGCCTCCTCTGGACTTCTGTAGTACTTTGTATCTCATTTTATTTTACTTTTTAAGTTAACAACAATTTATTGAATACATACCACATACAAAACATTAAACTAAAAAGGACTAGAGGGAGATAGACTAGAAAGGAGAGACTTGGAGGTGGGGAGATATAAATGTGAGAAAAACACTGCCCTCAGTGAAGTTTTCCATCTGGTGGGGGAAATGGGCCTAGAAAATTATAAAAGAAGAGGCCAGTCATGGTGGCTGACGCCTGAAATCCCAGCACTTTGGGAGGCCGAGGAGGGAGGATCACCTGGGGTCATGAGTTCAAGACCAGCCTGGCCAACATGGTGAAACCCTGTCTAGACCAAAAATACTAGAAATTAGTTGGGCGTAGTGGCATGCACCTGTAATCCCAGCTACTTGGGAGGCTGAGGCAGGAGAATTGCTTGAACCAATGAGCCAGAGGTTGCAGTGAGCAGAGTTCATGACATGGCTCTCCAGCCTGGGTGATAGAGCCAGACTCCATCTCAAAAAAAAAAAAATCGTACAAGAAGGAAATGAAAAGAAAGGGCACTGGCAGTGTCTGATATGGAAGCAGCCACCTTCTGGCTCCTTATTGGAACTTGGCATTACATAGCATATGCTTTTTCCAAAAACATCTCTCAGAAGCAGCCACTTTGGGGAGCACATCTGGGCCTGAGGGCAGAACTGTCTTAATGGTCTTTCCCCATTTCTGCTTTTTACTATAATCCTTTACCAGTCTTACCTTTTCCCTTATTAATACTTAACAGAAATCATATTGGAATCACTGTGTATGCAGGCTTCTCATGGACACACTGAGCTGAGAAGCACCTTGAGGCAACTCTGATTGCCTCCCCCATCCTCTTCACTGAGGACAAAATGCGAATAGATGGGGACAAGGACCTTCTTAGCTGTTGTCTTTGCTACCTCTGAGTGTATGACCCAAGGTCTTGCCACAGAAGGCAATCCATAATATTTGCTTCATGAATGGACCAGTGGATAAGAGTATCATGACTCCAACTACAAGGAAATGTCCTGATGAATCTCCTTTAGTTACGGTGGTTGGCAGACTCTAAGAGCCCCACAGGTCCCTGCCTCCCACCCTACATACTCTTGTGTCGCCCCTTCTCCTTGAATGTGAACCAAATTTATTGACTTGCTCTAATGAATAGAATTTGACAGAAACAATGAAATGTCCTTCCAAGATTTGGTTGCAAAAAGATGTGGCTTCTGTTTTGGTACCTTCTCTCTTTCCCTCTCTCAGAGCTGTCGCTCTGGGGAAAGCCAGCTGCCATGTTTTGAGTGGCACTATGGGGAAGCCACCTGGAAGGAATGCATGTCTCTGGCCAGCAGCCAGCAAAGACCTGAGACCTTCCTTTCAACAGTCCTTGGGGAGCTAAATCCTGCCAGCAGTCACATGAGTGAACTGAGGAGGGAATCCCCGTCCCCATCCTTGTTAAACCCTGAGATGACTGCAGCCCTGGACAAGAGCCTGATCAGAGCCTTGGGAGAGACCCGAGTCAGAGGCTGACAGCAAAGAGGAGCCTGGATTCCTCATCCACGGAAGTGAGACAGTCCAAGCTGTTAATTTGGCGGTAATTTGTTAAGCAGTAATAGATAACTAACACAGTTGCTGCCTATTCCTATGCCCAGTCCAATGTCTTATATGAGAAACAGAGTTTCTGACTAGAGAATCTTAGAGTCTATCCATCCAACCTCTTCTTGGTACAGATGAGAAGATTCAGGCTTAGAGAAGCATGACCTGACCAAGGGTGCTCGGTGAGGATGTGTCGCAGAGTCAAGGCGCCTGGCCTTCGATCCTAAGGACATCAGGCCTCTTTTTACTCCTTGGTGTCTGCCTTGGCTGAAAAACTGGTCTTTGTACCAGGGACATAATGTCAGAACTGACACTGTAGTAATTCCAGTTACCTATCAATAACAGCTTAATTGCATGTAAGTTGGGAACAATGTATCAAACATGGAAAGATGGGAGGATATTTTATATATTAAATGTAATACTATAAAATGTATTATAATTATATATCATGTAATTATTACATGTATTATTACAGGGATTATAAATTATACTTTTATTATTTCTTACATTTACAATCTTGCACATATGAAATCTTTGAAGTAATCTCATAATATGAATAATGACCTCTATTTTATAGACATGTCAAATCATTGGCCTCAGTTCACATCAGGGACCTGAACCCAGCTCTCTGAGCCCCAGTGCCAGGGTAGCTGCCTGCTTGGCACTCCCTGTCAGGACCCTCCTGGTGATAATCTGGTGCCACCCTAGCCCAATGCCACTGTCATTCCTGCTGTTCTTTTTGGTTAGCCTACTATTCCACCTCCATCCTGATATAATTACCATCATTTCTATAAGATTGTATTGTGTAAAATAAACAATATTTTAAAGATATTTTTGTGTCCCAGATCTTAGTGACAAATAACCACAATCAGTAATAATAGTGAAGGAAGCAAAAAAAAAAAAAAAAAGAAAAAAGAAAAAGAAAACGAAAAAGAAAGGCAAACATTTTTGCAGAATAGCATTCCCACTGTGGCTTCCACCTAGACTTTTATAAGGCTAAGAGTCATCCGCCTTCTCAAAATCAGCAGGAAGCCTCCGTGGCTCCTGTACTTTTTGCTGAAACCCTTTTAACGGGTGGAAGCACCACACAGAGGCTTTCAAATGTACTGTTTGAGACATATTCTACATAGTCTGCTTTATACAACTCAGCTCAAGGATGTGACAACAGACTTTGGCACAGGGTTTATAATATGGACCCCAGGAAACCTTCTCATATCAACAGACTTCACAGTACTACCAAACTCCTCAAGCCTCAGGTCAAGGGCTGCACTGTGGAGATGGCTGCACAGCAGAAATGCTGACTTCTAAAGGGATACAACAAACCACAGGCCACGTGGCAGAGTTGGCAGAGACCTCTCACCTTACTATAGGCTGGAAAGGCAAACAGATGATTCTGTAATCATCTGAAGAACATTTTCATAAAGCAGCCTGAGATTTATGTCAGCAACAAGGACCTGTAAATATAGTGTAATTCTTCCTTCTTCCTCTGCCTTCACCTCCTGCCTCTGCAGCACACTCATGCACACATTTACTCATCTGCACACTTGTGCATGTGCACACACACGTGCATTTACACATCTGCATCCCATATGACTCCCACTCTCTGCTCATTTCAGACTTTGTTAAAAGCCCCTTCACCTGGTTATTTCACTTGCATTTTTCACTTGCTCTTGGTGTACTTATACTCTGAATTTATTAATTGCTTCCTTTTTTCTTCTTAGAGAATTTTCTTTGAAATGTTTCTGAAAATGTATCAATTCCATTTTTTCCCTAGAGATGCCCCAGAACCATCTGTGCTCCTCCCCACCACCTCCCCACCAACCCCAACAGCTGTCACAAGGGAACCTTTCTTCAACATCACCCTGGGAATTTCATTCCCAACTTTCCAATTGAATTCCCACATTTTCTAGATTCCATGTCTTCCCTATCTTGATCATTTTCCTTGTTTCTGTAGATAATATCCTTCAGTTCTTTCCTAAGAAAGGGTAGATGGGAGGACAAATTTTTGAGAAATTTCCTCTATGAAAAGATGGGAGGACAACTTTTGAGAAATTTCCTCTCTGAAAATGAAAATTCCTTTTACTTTCATGCTTGATTGATAGTTTGGCTGGGTATACTTCAGGTTTATAAATAATTTGCCTTCTGGATCTTGAGAATATTGCTCTACTGTTTTCTGGTATCAAGTGTGGCTATTGAAATATCTATTGCTATTCTGATCCATGTTCCTTTGTGTGTGGCTTTATTTTTCTCTCTGAAAGCCCTTTAAAAACTATGATTAATCTTCTCTTTATCTCTGGTATACTGGAATTTATCATAAAATGTCTTATGATAAGTCTGTTTGCAATTTATTGAGCCATCCTTTCTATCTAGATACTCAAACAATTTTCTTTTTTTTTTAAAAAAAATTTGAACTTTTATTTTAGATTCTGGGGATACACATGCAGTTTTGTTGCATGGGCATACTGCATGATGCTGAGGTTTGGGGTATGATTTATCTGCCCATCCAGGTAGTAAGCACAGTACCTATCCAGTAGCTAGTTTTTCAGCCCTTGCTCTCCTCCCTCTCTCCGCTCCTGGTGATCCCCAGTGTCTATTGCTGTCATCTTCATGTCCGCTAGAACCTAGTGTTTAGCTCCTACTTACAAGTGAGAACATGTGGCATTTGGTTTTCTGTCACTGCGTTAATTCACTTAGGATACTGGCCTCCAGTTACATCCATGTTGCAGTAAAGGACAAGATTTCATTCCTTTTTAATGGCTGTGTAGTATTCCATGGCGTATGTGTGTCACATTTCCTTCATCCAATCCATTGTTGATGGGCACCTAGACTGATTCTATGTCTTTGTTATTGGGTATAGTACTGTGATGAACATGGGAGTGCATGTATCTTTTTGGTAGAATGATTTATTTTCTTTTGGCTATCTACCTGGTAATGGGAGATGATGACACAATTTTCTTAGGGTATTTCTTTGGCTATTTTCTCATTCCTATTTTATCTCTTTTCTCTTCCTGGAACCCAGATGTATTTTCTTGGTTGAAACTTTAATATCTTTTTTTCTTCTTTTTTTCTACCTCTTTGCCTTTCTGCTTTATTTTCTGAAACAGTTTCTTGATTCTATCTAAGTTTTAGTTTTCAGCAGTACTTTCTGATTCTTAATGATTCTTCTTTGAAGACTTTCTGTTCTTAGTGTATGAATGCAACATATTGTCTTCTCTCTCTAAAGGTATTTACTTTGGGAAGGATTTTCTTCTGTTTTCTGTACTTACCCTCTTCCCTCTGTGTCCTTTTTTTTTCCTTTTTTTCTCTTTTCCCATTTATGTTGGAGGCTTTCTTAAAATGACAATAAAGCTTAGCTGTCTATTTCTAATAAAATCAAGAAGAAATGGAGACTTTCTGGTAATCTTTGTGCAGGTGTGAATCATTAAGCTGGAAAACTTTTTTGCGGGGTGAGCAGGCAGTGAAATGTCCATTTGATTTTGAAATGAACCTAAAAGTCACTCTCTGGAATTTTCTTTTCTGAACATTTAGTTTTTTGAAAAGAATCCTCCAGTCTCCTGCCCGTGGGCCATATACCTAGCTGCCAATGTCATGAGACCAATTACCATGAAGTATTCAATCTTTCATTTAATTTCTTCATTTAATGTCCTTTGCTAGGTCTGTGGCCTCTGAGTTCAAAGCTTCTTCCTGTGAGTTCTCAGGAAGGTAAATCTCCTTTCTCTCGCTTGAAGAGATTGCAATGTGTGGGTGGTGCATATTTGCTGACAGAACAACATAGAGGAGAGAGCCAGTGGATCAAGCCAGTCCATACACGAAGAATTTCAATCAGTTCTATTGTTCAACTTCATGCCTCATCCCTTCTTTCTGAGATATCAGATTGATAGTCTGAGAATCACAGAGATTCTATGGATAAAGTGGTTTTTCATCTCTGAGGCTCCTTCAAGTGTGGCTTATTTTGCTACGTCAGTCACGGCAGATCTATGTGCCTCCTGTCGTCCAAAGATGTGCTGAAATTTCTTGTCTGCTGATGCCTTAGCCCTCATTCTCTTTATCTTCATGGATAAATACATATGCTTATATATTATATATAAAATATTCCTTCATTTTCATTTTATCAGGATCTTCAGAGTGACAGGAGGCATAAGTAGCCAGTCATTCTGGCATATTTGACCTGAAGTCTTAAGTGGGCTTGTTAACTCTGATAATAAAACCGAGAGAACTTTCTGGAGTGATGGAGATGTTCTCTATTTTGATTGCAGTGGTGATGACATGACTGTATCGATTTGTTAAAGCTCATTTAGCAGTACATTTGAAAGGTGTGCATTTTCTAAATAAGTGGAATCTGAAAAAGCTGAAATAGGAGCAGAAAGTAGAATGGTAGTTACCAGTGGCTGGCGGCAGGACTGGAGATGTTGGTCAAAGATGACAAAATTTCAGTTAGGGAAAATGAGTTCAAGAGATCTATTGTATAACATGGTAATTACAATTAATCATAATGGATTGTATTCTTAAAAATTGCCAAGAGAGTAGATTTTAAGTGTTCTCACCACAAAATGATAATATGTGTTTAATTATCTTAAGCATTCCACAAATATGTACATATTTCAAAACATCATGTGGTATACCATAAGTGTATAGTCTTTGTTTGTCAGTTAAAAAATAAATTAGAAAAACAAAACAAAATGTGTGTACTTGACTGCATATAAATTATACTTCAATAAAGTTGATTTAGTAATAAAATATTTTATGGACACCCATTACCTTTAAGAAAAAGAGCAGACTCCTAGTCAAAATGCTGTACAAATGATTCTGAAGTTACTCTCCTGCTTGCTCTCTTGAACTCTAGTTAAACCTTTCCCCAGTGTGAGGACTGTCCATTTTCCCCTAGTGCACAATGCCTAGCCCATTTTGGTATACTGGCCCCTTCCCTTGTCCATGCCCAGAGAGCCTCCTTTAAAACTATTCAAAGCACATATCTGTTCCTTTTCCAGGAAGCTTTTTCTAACCACTGAGCACTGAAAGATTATTGTTTCTTCTAATCTCTTCTTTTATTTTTTTGTTTATACCAGTTACTTGACATTTCAAAATGTATTGCTTTGAAGAAATCTCTTTTACGATCTTGCATTATTTTAATGTCTGCATTGATATTTCACTTTTCATATGTGCATGTCTTATTGTTCTGAAAAAGATTAATTTTCTGAAGGGCTAGGAGTGTGTATTATACATCTTTACATCTCTCCTAGCGTCTAGCATAATGCTATACACATAATTGGCAGCCAATAAATATTTTTTGAATGAAGGATAAGATGATAAATCATGTAGACATTTTAAATAGAAGAAACCAGGAATTTTGAAACTACAGAGAGAAAGATTTACATTACTAGTAAGAATTGTTAAAACAGAACCATACAAAGAATATACTGAATTAACAGAAGGTCGAAGTCATTTGTAATCTGCATTTTGTGAAGAATGCACATTGTAACGAAATCAACACAACTTATAAAGTGAGTTCACAGGACCTATGGGACTGCTAAGAACAATCTGTAATTGGACTATGGTAATTTAAAACCCTAGTGATTTCTGAATTTATTCCCATGGATTTATTGCTAGGAATTCTGACATTGTCCCAGGAGGCAATATCTTGAGCTATAGATGGCATTCTTCATGTCATCTTCTCTCCTTGCTTCAGTGCCATCAAGATAACAAGCACTTCTGCAATCCTAGGTAGAATGTATACGCTGCAGACAGTAGGAATGAATTCAGCCATAACATATGCCACACATTTACTATGCACAGCTTGTTAAACTCTGATTTCTGATCTGCCATTTTTCCCTAAGGAAGATAGACTTCCAGTGTGGCAAAAAATAATATGGGCAACTATTTATAAAAAAGGGTGGACTATTTATGAAAAAAATAGGTCCCCAAATGAACCCATTCGTAAGTGAAATATGATCTTTCTTTTACTTACTCATTAGATGAATTTATTTATGATAAGTAAGTTTTTATGGTGTCATATTTATTTTATCACAGAGAGAAAGAGTACATGCCCAGAAATTGGATGCCACACATTCCCACTCAACTTGCGTAATAAGGGCTGTTCTCACCGATTTACTTTGCTGTCTGGCAGACAAGACGGTTGTTCGTTTTATCATTGTTGCCCACACCTATCAGCCCTCCCTCCAATTTGATGACTACCACAGCACTATATATAGCAAATCTCCTTGGGGGCTATAATTATTCATCTTTCAGAAGGCACAAGATCTATAATGGATGAGTGCTGTAGACAAGAAACTGGTTTATAGGTTTATCTCCTAAGTGAAAAAATAATCTTTCTTTATTGGAGGAATAGACCATTACCATTTAACAGATGAGTTGTAAGTATTGAAAAAGATTGTATAAATGCATTTGTGACTCAGGCGCATAAAATCTTCTGGTATTGCCATGTAGAAAGCAAAAGCTGACTATTTCATTTCATCAGACCCATGATTTGGAAAATCCAGAGAACTGTCATGAAGACTTAGCTTGTTGTCTTGAGTTATGAATTACTCTTAAATTATTATCACTACTGCTGCTATTGGGAGCTCCTGATTTCATAAAAATTTTGAGAGGGGTAGTCAATCAAGGCACTCAAACTGCTATTTCCATTGGAGAGTGTGGCTTAAAATGCTCCCTATGGCATGTATCTTGGTTACCCTTTGAGTTTCCAGTTGAACATGCAATCCATTTTGCCCTGTATGTTTAGGTGTTATAGTAGCCACAGTGCATTTTTCTCCATTTGCTTTGCAGAATTCTGTTGGTTTTCATAGAGCTTGTTTACCCACCGAAGCATTTGAATGTTGCTTATGCCAAGTAGTGAAATGGTTCTGCTCACCAGTATTCTCATTTGTCTTAGTTGAGGCTCTTTAGAATTCAAAGAAAAAGTCACCCAAGCTACCCTAAGGAAGGGGCTATTATGTGGAAATGTCAGGCCATTGCATGGATATCTATGGATTCAGGGACAGAAGTGAGAAACCTATGCTTTTCCTATACCTGGTGATACACGATCTCTGTCTTTCTTTGCTTTTCTCTCATCTGTCTATTCTTGCCCTTTTCATTAGCTTCTTCTCTTATTCATCTTTCCTATGACCCAATAAGCCCACAGCTCCAACTCTATATTATGACTTCTGCTTCACTGTAGTTTCCATTGCTAAATTCAAACTCTTCTGAAAACTGAATTGACTTACTCTCTCAATAAGGATGTTCCCTTTAGGGTGCTCTATCACCCAGGCTGGAGTACAATGGCATGATCTCAGCTCACGGCAACCTCCACCTCCTAGGTTCAAGCAATTCTCCTTCCTCAGCCTCCAGAGTAGCTGGGACTACAGATGTGTACCACCACACTCGGCAAATGTGTTGTATTTTTGTGGTTTCACCATGTTGGCCAGGCTGATCTTCGACTCCTGACCTCAGGTGATCTGCCCACCTCAGTCTCCCAAAATACTGGGATTACAGGCATGAGCCATGGTGCCTGGCCCTGGGATGCTCTTTCAAGGCGCAGGGATAGGGCTGTTTCTCTAGAATAGGCCCTAGGGAGCATAGGCCATGAAACCCAACAAGTCATGAACATCTTTCCCATCATACTCTCAAGCTTCTCCATCGTCTCACATTTAAGTCTTCAAGCTGCTCTGGAAATGGGAGCAATTGTATCACATGCCCATACTCCTGAATACACACCAAGCTACCCTTTGAGTTACAGCTTTTCGATTCTGCAGAAACTATAAAATTAAAGCAGTTTCTAAAAGTTTCTGGATCAGAGGCCATCAATCTGTATGTCCTCTATTGAAAAACACCCATACAAGTATCTGAGTTCTCTTTCTTGGCCACTTTTGAGGGCTAAATATTTTAACCATCAACGACTGTACAATATAGCAAGGAGGTCAGGGCCTGGACATGACTATTTCATCACAAACTGGAACTCAATCTCCCCTAATGTAAATTTAGTTGAGTCCTCTTGTTCAAGCAATAGGTGATTGTAATTGTTCCTTTTGCTCTCAGCAAATGCATACCAAGTAAAATTGAACCCCTGAGTCTGGACTGGAGAACACAGGTCAGATACCAAGACTCAAAACCAGACCCTTAATAGCATGGCCAGGAGAGAGGGGAGAACACTGCAGTGGGGAAGCCATGGAGGTATTTAATTCTTAATGTACATGCTTCTATCATGCTACACTGTAGTGCATGTACAAATCTATCTTCCTAAAAGAAGCTTAAGATTCTTGAGGGCACAGATGATATACTAGTTGTCTGTGGGTGTCAGGACTCAACGTGATATCTGGCACGTAGTAGGTATACAACAACAGTATTTGCTAATTGAATGAGTGGGTTGTATAAGGAAACTTCTCTGCTGACATCAGCAAGCACTTTCTCAAGTAGGAGCTGGCTTTTCTCCTTGTACCTTCCTGTGTGTTTAGAATATTGAGCTGATTAATCATCCTAATTAAAATTTAAATATATTTTCTAATCTTAGGCAATTTCAGGAAGTATTTTTTCCATTGTCAGCCTTCAAAAGAACTGTTTTCATTTTACATCTTTTAGTTACATCATTTTATTATGAGTTAATGGAACATATCTTCCTGAGTGCTGAGACCTATGACATTTTGGAACCATTCTTTGCTACGTTTGCCGTACTTAAAGCTTTTCACGCCATTTACTACCATACGTCATGTGATAATTTTTTCTGCCTCTTTCTGATCAAAGGAACCTGTCTGCACAGTGGTATCTATCTCAAAGCACTGGTCTTCTGATGCCTCCAGGTAGGTACTGTCTCCCTGTCCCCAAATGCTATATTTTATGTAATATCTTTGCCTTAGAAAACCTTATTGCCAATTTTCTTTTTACAAAAATAAAAAATGTGTATTATAGACTTTTTAGGGAAAAAAACAAGCAAAAATAGCATACTAATTAGCCACAGTTCCCATCACCCAGAGGTAATCCCTGATTGTTACCAGGCTTTTCCCTATGTTCATAAGAATGTTATGTTGAACAAAAACAATGTCACACTTTTTAAAAACCAGATATCTCAAAATAGTCATGGCCCTGTTCAAACTCAGTAAATCTGCTTAATTTGGTGAGCAACCTACCTCTCTCAGCATACAAGCCCTCTGTGACAGTTGGATAAACATTCACCTGAATTTTACTTTTATGATTTAAGTTGCATTTTGCCACATTAAAACATTACAGCACTCTTTAGTCTGGTAGTTTATTTTTTGTATTTATTCAGCACAAATGAAGCCATTAATTGGCAGTCTTTCAACTCCCTGTGTATGGGTAATAATAAATCCATCATAAAGGGGGTGGTGCAGGCAGAGGAGATGCCCGCCTCAGCCTTTCTGATGGGAATGAGTGAAATAATAAATCGTTAAAAAAATCTTTCAGAATTCATTGCTGAGCTGGTACAAAAAGTAAGAACTTCTCAGAGGTAGGAGCTAAAGTCAAAGCAGAACCCTGGTTGGCACGAGCACCAAGGCTGGCTTTTGTGCTGAGACTTCATGCTTCAGCTTTGCCAGTGGCACAGATGCAGGGAGGGAGAGCCAATGCCAGGTGAAGCCACGGGAGTCTCAAGAGGTGACCTCCAGATAAGCCAGGACTTTTAACGGAGACACACTTAGTGCAGTGGAAAATGAGAAACAAAGGCCATCCTATGGAAAGGGACAGCCAAGTGATTTGCCTGACTTGAATTTGGTGTTGAAAATGTGAAAGTACAATGTCTAATATCTTCCCTGGTAGTTCATAATCATAAGCCAGCCCACATTTGGACTTGAAGGCAAGAAAGAGGTAGGGAGAAGAACAGAGAATAGAGACACAATTGGGAAAAGAGTAATCAGATTGTGAAAGCAAATTAAAATACAAGCATATATTTCAGAGTGTTCTTCAGCGAATATGTTTCTAGCAGAATACCTCTTTTAAATAGCCAAATATCATTGAAGGAACATATCTCGGAATATAATTTTTGTCAGCCCATGGTTACTTAGAAGTGGTGTCTAATTACATTCCAAATACTCACAGCATTTTAAATAAAATGATGTTCCTGAAGGGTATCAAATTACATTCCAAATACAATAGATGTCATCAGAATCTCATGAAGATTTTCCGAAAAGCATTCAGAGTTCCAGCAAAAAGGGGATGCTGGCCCTAAGCGAGACATCACAGCTCACACTCCGTGGGACGTGGCCTTTGCCATTGTATGCTTGTCCTGTATGCATTTTCGAAGTGCCTTTATATTTAGCCTCTATTTTTGACTAGCGATGAATGAGTCACAATGCACACACACACAATTTTAAAAAGTATTGAAGAAAAATGTGAAGAAAGAAGAAAATAAACACAAATAATGGGAGTTTAAACAAAGCTCCATTTTACAATTTTTTTTTTGCTCCTTAAATGTTGGTCACCTCCTTTGACAATTTTTCATGACCCTTTTGTTCAGGTGCATCTTCAGCAGTGACAAATGATGGAGAGTTTCCATTAGCTTCTGAGTTGGACGGTTTGCTTGAAATTACCCTTTATCATCTCACTCATCCACATGAGCACCTTCCACAACCAGTGACAATTACTGCAGCCTTGCTTCTCTCTCAGTTTTTTCAAGTATCAGGTTTTCTCCTCACTCAGTGAGTGACAGTTTATTACAGGTAATTGTCTGGTTTCTATTGAAAAATTTCACTGTACATTTTCTGACAAAATTTATTTATTGCTGTTGTTATTTGCTTTGCCATATTGTAAACATACTGATCGCAGTATGCATGCAGATGTCACATGTTTGGTAATCAGAGAACAATGTTGTTTTCAAATAATTTTTAAATTCAATAACTTTTGAGTTATAAGTGGTTTTTGGTTACATAAATGAATTATATAGTGGTGAATTCTGAGATTTTAGCACACCTGTCACCAAGTAGCATATGTTGTACCCAATATAGTAGTTTTATTTCCCTTACTCCATTCTGTCTTCCCCTTCTGAGTCTCCAAAAGTCCATTTACCCCTCTGTATGCCTTTATGTACCCATAGCTTAGCTTCCACTTATTAGTGAGAGCTTGCAGCATTTGGTTTTCCATTCCTGAGTTATTTCACTTAGAATAATAGCCTTCAGCTCCATCCAAGTTTTTATGGCTGAGTAGTATACTATGGGGTGTGTGTGTGTGTGTGTGTGTGTATCTCACATTTTCATTATCCACTCACTGGTTGATAGGTATGTAGGTTGGTTCCATGTCTTTGCAATTGTGAATTGTGCTGTGATAAACATACATGTACTGATATAATGACTTCTTTCCCTTTGGGTAGAGACTCAATAGTGGGGTTGCTGGATCAAACGATAGATCTACTTTTAGTTCTTTAAGAAATCTCCATATTGTTTTCTATAGAAGTTCTACTAATTTACATTCCCATCAGCAATGTATAAGCATTCCCGTTTCACCACATCTACACTAGCATCTATTGTTTTTTGACTTTATCAATGATTTTGGCCGTTCTTGCAGGGTTAAGGTGGCATCTCATTGTTGTTTTGACTTGCATTTCCCTGATTAGTGATGTTGAGCATTTTTTCATAGATTAGTTTTGACCATTTGTATATTTTCTTTTGAGAAATGTCTATTTATATAATTTGTTCATTTTTTGATGGAATTATTCACTTTAGGAAACAATGTTTAAAGCATTTTATATCCTAATATAATAGTTCATTTACATTTGAGCATTTTACTTAAGAAAACTGGCTGAGAGGTAGGGTTAACATATAATGCATTGTAAGTTATACATTTTCTTATTTAGAATAACAGAAAACAGACTCCTAGTTAGTGTTTTTATGCAAAATATCTGATATTTTAGGAGTAGATTATTGACATTAAGCAGGAGATGGCTTTATATTATTAATCAAAATTAATATAAATGGACTAATCTCCACAGGTAAAATATAAAAATGAATAGGCTGGATTAAAAAAAATCTCCAGATAATAAAAAAATAAAGAATAAAACTTCCCTCCAAACCCCCTAAAACCAACTGTATACTACTTTAAATAGACCACATACATCACAAGGATATCTAAATACCTAGAATCAAATAATAGAAAAAGGATATATCAGACAAAAAATCATATGAAATCTAAGGTAGCTATATTAATATTAGATAAAACGACTGCAGGGCAATAATAAAGAGATCCACAATAGGACATTAAAAACTTTAATTTACCTTAAAGATATAGCAAATCTAAACTTTATGCACATAATAACATAGTGTCAGAAATATAAATAAAAAGTTGACAGAATTATAAAGAAAAATGGACAAATCTACTACTATAGTACCCTCTAAAATACTGATAGATCAGGCAGACAAATTAGTAAGCTAAAGAAGATTTTAACTGAACAATTAAGCTTGATCTTATGAACCTCTAAAGAGCAATACATTTAATGATTTGAAAATACCCATTCTACATACTAATGTACAGCACACACGATTTCTAAAAACTGAATTATTGCTAGGACAAGAGCAAGCCCAACCAAATAGAAAAGGCCAAAACCATAGGGGAAGATTGGTAAATCTCGACTATATTAATAGTAAGAATGGCCATTTATTGAAAAAGCAGACACAAAACTAGGATAAATCTGTAAGTGTTATATAAGGATTATATAAAGAACACCTAGAAATCAACAAGAAAAAAAAATACAAGAAGCCAAGCAAAGATGGGAAAAGTTACTGTCAGAAGAGTCATTCCAACTGTCCCATAAACACATGATAAAATGCTCACACTCAGTAATTAGGAAATGTAAATTAGTAATGAAGTATAATTTCATACCTACTAGAAGGTGAAAATCTAGTCAATACTAACGCTAAGATGTACGTCAATACTAACGCTAAGAGGTAAGTAAAACAGGATCCCAAATCCATTGCTGGTGTTAAGCAGCATGCTATCTGAGGATATATACATCAGTGAAAATGCTATAAAGAAGAGCAAGGGAATGAGCCATATAAAATTCAGGATAGTTACCCCTGAGAGGCACATGAAGGGAGAAGGATGCTTATCATTCATTAAACATACGCATGTATGTTTGGTACATGTTTTGGTAGGGATGCTATATTTCAAAACTTAAAAAACAATTAATGATGGTGAAGACTAGTATCAACCTGCACGAAAGACATTTTGGTACTTGGTAGGCATTGCCTTATGGTTTACAGAAAGGCACTCTGCTGTTTGTCTTTTATCTTCTTTGTGTTTTTTTTCTAGCAGTTTTCAGTACTCGCAGTAGTTCAGTTTACAGTACAAAACTTTCAGTTTTCAGTACTGGGCCTGAGCTCTAGTGAATTGTACCAAACACATACACTAAATTTCAAGACATTGTGTTGCCTGCTTGTCACAAACCCGGAGTACCTTGTTTACTGCAAAGCTTTTGAAGGCACAGGGACCATAAAGCAAAGACTGTTTAAGCTAACATTCCTGATGTGGAGTAGTATGGTCAAATATTATTTAAATCTCTCAAATATTTAGTCGGATTGCAGAGTTTAGAGTTTTTTAGTTTTATCTGGCATGATTCTCCCCATAAAATCATGCTGCTAATGTATTCTAGTGTGTATATAAACTTTCTAAATTATTATGAGTTATTTGTTTAAGATTCCTTTTAAGATGATTTTAATCTTTTTAGAAGCCTTAAGGAAAATGAAGATCAAACCATTTCCCCTTTTCTTGTGATCATGACCAAACATATTAAACCCATATCTAGCCAAGCCTGTTTTTGTAAAGATCCTATAGTAATTTATTAAGTCAACAACCTGAAGCTTCCTTTACTTGGATGTAATGAATCACCTCAAATATCTATGTATGCCTACAGACTCCTAGGACCATCTGTCTTCTATTTGAGTTAAATTTATACTGTCTGACTTTATGCTGTATAGAAATGATGCTGAAAGCAGCTATGGTTGCCTGCAGGCTTATTCTTGAATCTTTCTCCAGGACCTCTGGATCAAGGCCTTTCTTCCTTGTCCTTAATCGAATATCTTTAACACTCTTTTGGATTTCCTTTTTTTCCCTTTGAAAGGATTTTTCTTCTCTATCTCTTCTCCCTCCTCTAAAATGTTTACATCTCACTTTTCTTCAAAAACAACAAAAAAAACTTGCAGTGACACCGATGAGCCGTTCAAGGCCAGTTTATTGCATCCATCCTTTATTTCCCTAGCAAACTGTTTGCATTATTGTGAACTTCATACCCACCCCCTTGGTCACCGGTGCCACAGCCAACTAGCCACTGCTCAGAGCTCATCTCTTATCTGTCTTCCTTTGTGAACTGTGCTTCAGCCATGCTGGTGTCCTGGCTAAGTGTCTCCCAGGTTTCAGGGCTTTGCATTTGCTCTTTCCTCAGCCCCAGTGTTTTCCCCGCATGGAGTCACATGACTCCCTTTAGGTCTCTGCTCACAGATCTCCTTGGTCACCCTATTTTTAAAAACCAAAATAGCAAAATGGCATCCCCCACCAGCCTTCTTGGATTGCTTATTTTTCTTTACTGGCTGGCATATATTTACTGGTTGTCTGCAAACCCACTGAAAATGAGAGATTGTGCCCCATTTATTCCCTGTTGAAACAGTGCCTGGTACATAGTTGAAGCTCAGTAAATTCCTGTGTATTGAAGCAGTTAATGGATGTTGCAACTGTCCCATCTAAGGTCGGTAATGATTATCCTGTTTCCTTAATGTCTGACTTATCATTTGGCTGTCCTTGCAGCACGTCCTTTCTCTCAGCTTTGGTGGTTATTCTACTCTTTATTCAACCTCTCATGTTCTTCCTCTGTCTTTTCCAAGAGTTCCTTTCAAATTATGGCCTCCTCCAAGTCTCAGTTTTGGACCCCAGAAATTTCTTTTTCGGTGCTCATACCTTTGGAAGTGTATCCTATTTTTTAAAATTGTGGTGAAAAAAACATTAAATTTACCATCTTAATCATTTTAAAGTGTATGGTTCAGTGGTGTTAACTACATACACAGAGTAGAATCATGCAGCATTTCTCTTTTTTGTGACTGATTTATTTCACTTTGCATGATATCTTTAAGGTTCATCCATGTGGCAGCATATGACAGGATTTCCTCTTTTTAAAGTCTGAACAATATTCCATTGTGTGTATATGTACCATGAGTTCTTCATCCATCTGTGGATGGACATTTAGGTGGCATCCACCACTTGGATATTGTGAATAATACAAATATCTCTTTAGGATGCTGTTTTTAATTCTTTTGGATTTATACCCAGAAGTGGGATTGATGGATCACATGGTAATTCTATTTTTAATTTTTTTGAGAACACTCCATACTATTTTGCATAACAGCTGCACCATTTTACTTCCCAAAAACAATGTGCAAGAATTCCAATTTTTCTCTACATCTTCACCAATACTTGTTATTTTCTGGTGTGTTTTTTTTATAGTGGCTATCCTAATGGGCATGAGATAATGTCTCACTGTGGTTTTGATTTATATTTCCCTGATGGTAAGTAATCTTAGGTATCTTTTCATATGCTCTTTGGCCATTTGTGTATCTTTTTTTTTGAAGAAGTATCTATTCAAGCCCTTTGCCCATTAAAAAAAAAAGTTTTGTTGTTGTTGTTTTTGGATCACAGGATTTCTTTATATATTCTGGATATTTACCCCTTATCAGATGTATAGTTTGCAAATCTCTTCCTCTGTTCTGTCGATTGTGTTTTTACCCTGTCGATTATTTTCTTAGCTAGGCAGAGGCTTTTTCTCTTCTTAAGACTTGTTATAAGTCAGGTGCAGTGGCTCACGGCTGTAATCCCAGCACTTCGGGAGGCTGAAGGGAGCGGATGACTTGAGTTCAGGAGTTTGAAACCAGTCTGGTTAACATGGTGAAATCCCATCTCTACTAAAAATACAAAAATTAGCCAGGTATTGTGGCACATGCCTGTAATCCCAGCTATTCAGGTGGCTGAGGCCAGAGAATTGCTTGAACTCAGGTGGTAGAGGTTGCAGTGAGCCAAGAGCATGCCACTGCACTCCAGCCTGAGCAATAGAGGGAGACTTGATAAGAAAGAAAAAAAAAAGAAAGAAAGAAAGAAAGAAAGAGAGAGAGAAAGAAAGAAGGAAGGAAGAAAGACTTGTTATACCTCAGTTGGCTCCTGATGTAGGTCTATGGTCCTCACTCTTACTCCACACCCATTTGTACTTAAGTCTTGCCTTACCATGTCTTTCCTTTCTTCTTTTCTTTCTATGGTGCCAGGTATAGTATTATATATTAAGTGGAAACTCAGTAATTGAGTTAAAAATGAATGATTTAAGATGCCACATGGTCCCTTCTAGTTTTGACTTCTTATCGGTCCTCAAGTTCATGTCTCCAAATGCTTTCTTAACATCTCAAAACTGTCTCACTGCCAACATATGTGGCCTTACAGTTATCCTTCTTCCACTTTCCTCTTATGTAATCAATCATTAAGTTCTCTCTATTCCTTCTGGATGATGAGTCTTAAATTGAACCTTTCTTTTCCATTCGCAGGGTCCCTGGGAGGCAATTCTAACTAACACAGTCTCTCCAAATGCTACCTCCCATGCTGCTCTCAGCTGTGTGCTTAAAAAAGTCACCCCATTATTGTCCTATTCAGGAACCTGTGGAGATTTCCAGTCACCCCTGAGGACAAAATAAAAAATTTCCCTTGGCTTTCATTTTGCCCTATGAAGGTGGGAAATACGGTTTCAACTCCCAAACCCGAAAGTGGTTTCCCCACTTAAGCCAAATGTTGTACTTTTGTCATCTCCAATGTGACCTCCTCATTTCTACCTCTGTACCCTCACTGTTTCCTGGAAGACTTTCCAACCTGGCTTAAATAATTCAAGCCCTACTGTCCTCTAAAATCCTAACTCAACTATGCGATTAATTTCCTCTAGCAAGTCTAACTCAAATGAATTTTGACCTAACTTTGAATTACATGAGCATTTCCATATGTTTTAACATTTAACAGGTCAATGCTTTCATTAATATAATAGCATTTTCTTTTGTGATATCACTGCTTTGTACTTTTTGAGCAGTGAGGATGGAGAAAATTGCAGTATTTTTTTTATAGATTTTTGGATAAATTATGAAGCAATGATTTTTGCTCCACCACAGCATCTCCTAAAACTAAACCAAAACAAAACAATTAACTTTGCGGTGACCTTACACCAACTTTCTATAGATCTAAAACCCAAAGTGGCTGTCATAGTATCATGTTTTTTGAATAAGTTCTCAAAGTTATTAACTAGCCCAAGCAGTCATGACCCAAGTGCAAGTGGAATGCTGGGCTCATAAACAATGTGCTGGATGAGGAAGCAAAAGTCCCTTGGGACCCGTGGCACTCACTTAGTCTGTGATCCTAAACAACTCACTTAACTTTTTGAAAATCTTCCTTTCTATTTTCAAGTGGGGATAAGCTTAGGGTTCAAGAGGTTTTAATTATTAATATCAAGCCTGTAGTCCTTGATAGGCAAGACATAAATTATGGCATAAGGCTAAAGCAAATTCTCTCTTTCTTAGAAACAGGAGATCATCTATGTATTTAGAGGTAACCCATCTTATTCTGCAGTAAAGTGTTTTAGGTCAGTTTTCAAAATATGTACTATAAGACTTAACTTTGGTAAGTTAAAAAAAAGTCAAGGTCAGGGAAAATGTGACACATATACACCATGGAATATTATGCAGCCATCAAAAACGATGAGTTCGTGTCCTTTATAGGGACATGGATGAACCTGGAAACCATCATTCTCAGCAAACTGACACAGGAACAGAAAATCAAACTCCGCATGTTCTCACTCATAGGTGGGTGCTGAACAATGAGAACACATGGACACGGGGAGGGGAGCACTATACGCTGGGGTCTGTGGAGGGGGAAATCGGGGAGGGATAGCCGGGGGTGGGGAGCTAGGGAAAGATAGCATGGGGAGAAATGCCAGATATAGGTGAAGGGGAGGAAGGCAGCAAATCAAACTGCCACGTGTGTACCTATAAAACAATTTTGCATGTTCTTCACATGTACCCCAAAACCTAAAATGCAAAAAAAAAAAGGTCAAGGTGAGTGGACAATAAGTATTAGGAAAAATAAGACAAGCATGGAAAAAATAAGTATAAAAAACCATGATGAAAAACAAGAGTGGGATTAATGCACAGAAAGTATATCCTGAGACGCAATCCACTTGCTACAGATGGACTGAAAATCTGACTCTGAGATTTCTAACTCAGATAGGAGAACAGGATCAGTTAAATGATTCATGAGGTCCACAAGTAAAAACAAACCAGCTGCTCAAAAGCATAACTATTCCTGGTACAAAGATCAGAGAGATATTTCCTGTTCTAAACAGTGACATTCAACTGATGAAGGGAAGCAGTCACAACAGTTCAGTAAATGAGGCAAAATTTTCCCTTCTGACATTTTTCAGTTCTTTTCTTAGTGTCTTTGCCCCCATTCTATTTTTCAATAAGAAAATGTTGGCAATATCCTACGTTACTCAAAGACTTTGATAGGCGAAAATAATTTTTAGGAGGAATTTGAAAGAAACAGCTAGGGAGTGGCAAAGAAACACATGGAGGAGAAACAGGTCAAGAGTACAGAAATGACAAGTTTTCAGGGCAAGGCAAGGACAAATTAGGAAGTTAGAAGCCACCTGGACAGATGGAGCATGGTGCCAAAGCCCTAAAGTAGCAGAGCCTGAGTTTTATGTGGAAGATAAAGAAAATGAGTTAATTGTTGCAGCTAGGTGATATTATAATTATAGTGAGTAAAATTATTTTAATAGGAATATTCAATAGCATCACTTCTGCATTTTCATTTCACTTATACTATTTCTAGAAAAAATTATATATTTAATTATTCTGTAATAGGCCTGAAAGAAGTTCTACATTGAGACTACAATTAGCTTTGGCCTTAGTCCATTACAAAAAAAGTAAAGGCAATTGGAAAATGACCAAATGATATAAACAGGCTACTTAAAAAAGAGAAAATTTGTATTTGTATGGTCAATATACATAAAATATTCTTTATTTTTTACTGGTAATTATAAATGCACATTGAAATAGCAGTGATATACTAGTGTCATCTATCAATTAAAATCACACAGCAATTTTAATTTTAAACAATAATACACAGTAGTGGCTCTCTCATTCTCAGCCTGTGGCAGGATAAGCTGACACAATCTTCATACAGTTTGGCAATGTATACCAAATCTTTAAGAATCAGCATACACTTTAATTTAGCAATTTCACTTCTAAGAATTTATCCGTAGAATATAACTAACAACAATGCCAAACATGTTCACTGCAGAATTTTTCAGTGATATTTAAAAATACAAAGGCTAGAAAACCAACAATTAGAAATTTGTTCTGTAAATTATAATTAATACCTATAATAGAGTACTATGCACTCATAAAAACTGCAGATGCCACAGAAATATTGACTTGGGAAGATAATTCATAACATCTTGTTTTGTGTCAAAAGCAGGTTATACGAAGGTATTCTGTAAAGCTATAGTTAATCAGGATAGTGTGTTATTGGTTTAGATATAAGTTTAGACAAATAGATTGATGAAATGAAATAGAGACCAGAAAAAGATGCAGATATATAAAGTCAGCTAATTTTCAAGAAAGGCGCAAAGCATTTGAAAGGGAAAAGAAAACCCTTTTAACAAATAATCCTAGAAAAACCAGATATCCATGTGAGAAAAGAAATGTACCTTAGCCCCTAACTCACACCATAAACCAAAAAAGTAATTCAAGATTGATCATAGACCTAAACATCAAAGCAAAAATTATAAAGCTTCTAAAAGAAAATAAGGACACTATGTTTGTAATTTTGGGAGAGACAAAGATTTCTTAGCAAAGTCACAAAAGCACTAATCACAAAACATAAAATTGGTAAATTAGACATAATCAAAATTTATTCTCATAAAAACACACCATTAAAAAAATGAAAAGGTGCACCACAGACTGGGGTCAAAGGTTTGCAACCCAAATAGCTGACAAATGCTTGTAATCAGAATATACAAATAATGTCAGCAACTCAATATTTGAAAAACCAAATAACCCAATTAAATAAACAAGCAAAAGACTTGAGCAGTTACTTGGCAAAAGAAGATAATGCAAATGGCCAATAAACACATGAAGAAGGTGCTCAGTAACATTAGACGTTGGGGAAATGCAACTTAAAGCTTCAGTGAGAGCGTACTACATACTTATTAGATTGCTGCAGCTTGAAAATGGAAAGTTAAATGTTGGTGGGTACATGTAGTAACTGAAACTCTAAAAACTGCTGGTGGAAGTGTAACATGGTACTAATACTTTGGAAAATCATTTGGAAATTTAAAAAATAAGATCAAACACGTATCTACCCTGTGATCTGCAATTAAACTCCTTAATTTTTACTCAAGATGAATGAAGACATACATCTATGGAAAAAAGACTTGGACAAAGATGTTAAGAACAGCTTTATTTGTACTAGTGCTAAACTCTCAAGACAATCTAGTCTGTAAATAGGTAAATTAATTAACAATTTGTGGTTCATACAATAGAATAGTAGGCAGCAATAAGAAGAAATGAACATGTAGCAACATGAATGAATCCCTAGTGATACTTCTGAGTAAGAAAAGCAAGACAGAAAAGAATACATACTGTCTGATTCCATTTATAAGAAGCACAAGAAGAAATGAAAACAATTATATGGTGAAAAAACCACGGACAGTGGTTGCCGCTGGTGAGGTGAGCAGGGATTGATTGAAAGGGGTCATGAGAAAGCTTTTTGAAGTGACATAAATACTTTGTGATTAGTAATGGTTGCATGTGTACATTTGTCAAAACTCATCAATGTCAAGATAAAATTTGCATTTTATTTGTGGGAGCATTTCCAAGAAGGTCACCATTAATCCCTGCCTCTTGGTATTCACACTTTCTCACATTCTTCGTTGTTCTGCATGTCCCCGAGGATGCAGCACAAGTGGTGTATGTAGCTTCTGACATCGGGTAACGAAAGACATCGTGGCTTCCATTTTGACCTCGCTTTCATGCTTTTCCTCTTTTGGATCACTTGCTCTGGGGAAGCCAGCTGCCATGTCTTAAATATACTAAAGCAACCCTGTTCTGAGGAACTAAAATATCCAGTTCAACAACTGGTGAATAAGAAAGCCCAAAAACCAGGACAGGGAGCTTGGAAACAGCTAGTCCAGTCTTCAGATGACTGTAGGTTGGATCACATCTTCACTGCAACTTCATGGGAGACGTAACACCAGAACCACCCAACAGAGACACTCTCAGGTTCCTGATCCACAGAAACTTTGGAGTTAAAAAATGTTTGTGGTTTTTAAGCTGCTAAAACTTGGGGTACTTTTTAATGCGGCAGTAGAAAATTGATGCCCTTTGTATAGAAATATATCTTAATTTAAAATAAAGCAAGTAATATAACATACAGTGTATTGGTCTGTTTCTTTTAAAAAAATCTTGTACGTCAAAATACTGACAACTGTTGTCTGAGTGGTAAGATTATGTTTGGTTTTAACTTCTTCATGCTTCTGAGTATTTTCATTTCTTCTAAATAGTATTATAAAAATATTGTAACTTTTTTTTTGAGATGGAGTCTCTCTCTGTCACCAGTCTGGAGTGCAGTGGCGCTATCTAGGCTCACTGCAACCTCTGCCTACTGTGTTCAAGAGATTCTCCTGCCTCAGACTCCTGAGCAGCGGAAACTACAGGCCTTTGTCACCATTCCCATCTAATTTTTGTATTTTTAGTAGAAATAGAGTTTCACCATCTTGGCCAGGATGGTCTCGATCTCTTGACCACGTGATCTGCCTGCCTCAGCCTCCCAAAGTGCTGGGATTACAGATGTGAGCCACTGTGCCTGGCCAAATATTGTAACTTTAAAAATAAACATTTAATAAAAGCAGAAAATAAAAAATAACTTTTTTTCCCCTGTGTTCACCTTTCTACAGATCAAGGGTTGTCAGAGGTCTTAAATCCATCCTCTTCCAGTGACTAAAGCAAATGCAGCCCTAGGTCTGGCATCCTAAATTTTCATCTTATTTTTTCATTAGTACATGAGACTCTACTTTCATCTTATTTTTAAAAGGTCTCTTGCTATCCTTCAAGCAAAGCTATTTCCAAATCTGAAAAAAAAAGACCAAGAAATAGAAAAAATAGCACCTTTTGCCTGCTTCCCTGTCTAATATTTGAAAGTAGTGAATATTGATGTTATTATTGCCTTTACATTTTTTTCTATTGTACCCAAGCCATGAGTTTTCTCTTTTTTTTTTTCCCCTAAGATACCTAATTTAAAAAAAAACCACTGGACTCAGTTGTTAAATGGGTTTATAACCCTTGGGTCTTTGCTCCCCACACAAAAGCATCTTCATTTCTTTTTTTTTTTAATTTGTGTTTTTTTTACTTTAAGTGCATACTGTATCTGGCATTTCTCCCCATGTTATCCCTCCCCACCCTCCCCGCCCCCCACTGTCTCTCCCCGACCCCCCCAACTGCCCCCAGTGTGTGAAGCATCTTCATTTCTATTCACTCAGAAAATCTGACTTTATGTGGGGAGCCTGAGAAGAACCAGGATTTGGGTTGAGGCCAAAAGCCAGTACCAGGGCTGAACAGTGGCAAAATTTAGGGCCAAAACCTACAGCAAGTGCAGAATGATGGGAGCTCCCAGTTGTCCTGTGGCTCTCTTTGTTCCCGGGAGGCTCTGTAACACCATTTGAAATTAGCGTTCTATGGAATCATCCCCAGCTTTTTCAGTATTCTCAGACACAGTAGGAAAAACTACTTGAACTTAGGGTGCACACTGTGACGCTCACATAGAACTAGGAACACACTCTTGGCATGGTGCACACACTTTTTAGTGGATGCAGCCATGATCCACCAAGTGCCGATGACGACAGGCACCCAGCTGTCATAGCTTACATTGCCAGGGCCTTGTAGGAAAGGTCTGACACAGAAAACGTCAGTAACCAGGAAGTGATTGCATCCATTTTCTGTGACTCTGGGCCAGATGATGCAGTCTCTGTGTTCTTCATGCCCTTTGCTGATTCTCTAGGTTCTGGACTGTGGGCCTCATGGAACTATCAGTAGACGATACTAGGGGAAGAAAGAAAGTAATGGTCACATTGTATAGGCTATCAGTTCCTGGCCTGGTCAAAACTCTTTGGAGAATAGGCAGAAATCATGGGATAAAATCATGGGATAAAATGAAATTTGTGGATATACAAATATAATTTGTTCTTTATGAGGGTACTCAGAAATCCACAGGGAAAATGTTGTACGGGAGTTGGGCACTGTCAATGTTTAGGTAGGAGAGCCTTTATTACGGTGATTGGATTTTCTTTTCTACCCTTTTTTGGTGGTATGACACATGTAACATAAAATTTACCATCTTAACCTTTTTAAGTGCACTGTTCTTGGGTATTCAGTACATTTACATTATTGTGCAACCATCACTAGCATCCACCTCCAGAATTTTTTTTTAATCTCACAGGGTTGAAACTCCATACCCATTAAACAGGTGTACATTATCTCCTCTCCCTCCCTGGAAACCACCATTCTACTTTCTGTCTCCTTGAATTTGACTACTCTAGGGACCTCATGTAAATGGGATTGTACAGTATTTGTCTTTTTGTGACTGGCTTATTTCACTTAGCAAAATACCTTCAAGATTCATCCAAGTTATAGCATGTGTCAGAATTTTCTTCCTTTTCAAGGCTGAATAATATTTCATTGGATGTCTCTATCACATTTTATTTATCCATTCACTTATTGATGGAAACTTGGATTGCCTCTCCTTTTGGCTGTGAACATGGATATATCTTTTGTACCATTTTACCATGAGTCAAAGATCAGGCTGGTAATTTGATACATTTTTTTTCTAATTTACTTTTGGATCTTTTTGTTATTTTGAGTATCCAGGGTATGAACTGATAAGATAAAATTGACAGTGGGAATGAATCCGAGGCAAGAAGCATATAGAGTCAGTAGAGCCATCATACATTGCGAAATTTGGATTCAAGTCCTGGAATACTATAGATAAGAAAATTATTTATCAATGATCTTTTAATAATTTCTAAAAAAAAAAAAACTCCCTTGAATGAATCCAAATTTGATTTGTACTGAGTTCTCATTAGAAAATGACATTTAAAAGAAACAATGACATTAATATTGAAAGAGCACTTTTATGGAAACATTTAGCAAAGAGCACTTTTATAGAAACATTTAAAATTTTCTTATATGTAACAACTTTCTTTTGAATTTTTTTCTTTTGAGGCAGAGTCTTGCTTTGTCATCACACTGGAGTGCAGTGGCATAATTTCGGCTCACTGAAGCCTCTGCCTCCTGGGTTCAAGCAATTCTCTTGCCTCAGCCTCCTGAGTAGCTGGGATTACAGGCATGAGCCACCATGTCTGGCTAATTTTTGTTATTTTTAGTAGATAAGGGTTTTTTTGCCATGTTGGCCAGGCTGGTTTTGAACTCCTGACCTAAAGCAATCCACCCACCTGGTCTCCCAAAGTGCTGGGAATACAGGCGTGAGTCACCACGCCAGGGCAACAACTTTACTTTATGCAAGTCTGGAAATATTAATGAAATATTGTGAACTTGAAATTCGTCACAAAATCACTGACATATTTAGAAGCGCTCATTCAAGCAGATGTGTGTAGCGATGGCCAAGAGGAATCTCCAGAGCTGTGCTCCTCAATATGGTGGCCACTAGCCCACTAGCCACACGTGACTATTGAGACTTGAAAAGTGACTATTCTGAACTGAGATGTGCTATACATGTAAAATATACCTTGGATTTAGAAAACTTTGTTCAAAAAAAAAAGAAGGTAAAATAACTCAATAATTGCTTTATATTGGTTACATGTTGAAATGGTAAGTTTAGATAGGCAGGATTTCCCCTATCTGTGAGGGATACAGGTTTCAAGACCCCCAGTGGATGCCTCGAACTGAGAACAGTGCTGAACCCAATTGCCATCAGTCAAGACATGTTTCTGTTCATTTTCCACCCACAAATTTGATGCCTTTTCCATCTTGACTAAACACTTATCACATACTGTGCCTTAACTTGCAGTTTGAGATGCAACAGGAAAACTAGGAAGCATGAATTTCTTTTTCTTCCACACAGTTTCACAGATTTATTCTTACTGCAGATCCTTGGCATATGATTTTTTTCTTCTTCATTAAGTTGAAAAGTTTTACCTTTTTACTTAAAGGAAGCACTTAACTGCTTCTCGTTGGCATATCTGAGTTGCCAGCATCAGTCCTCTTGTACTTTGGGGCCATTAGTAAGTAAAATAAGAATTGCTTGAACACAAACACTGTGACACCGCTGCAGGGGATCTGATAAGTGCAGGGAGCATCTACAGCTCCCTCGGATGACTCATGTCTTGGGTGGGCTGGAGCTGGACGACGTGAGACTTTATCATGCTACTGACTGTCGCACAACTTAAAATTTGTAAATGGTTACATTTATGAAATTTTCCATTTAGTATTTTCAGACCATGATTGACTGCAGGTAACTGAAACTGTGAAAAGCGAAACCACAGATTACTGAGGGACTACTACACTGGGTTAAATTGAATATATCATTAAAATGAATTTAACTTTTTTTACTTTTAAAAATGTGGTCACTAGAAAATTTAAAATGACATATGTGGCTTACATTATATTTCTAATACACAGTGCTGACCTAAAGATTAGATTATACGTTACAATTTTTGTGGAATCATTTGGTGTACCGTTTATATTAGTATACAAAATAACCTCAGAGAACTGCATTTAATTGACAATTTTAATTAAATAATCATATTTAGTCTATGAGTCTTTAAAAATAAAAGCCCTATTTGGGAGTTTTAAATAAATATCATTTGAGGATAAATATTACTTGGGCAACTAAAGTTTATTTTAACTCCCAAATTATGTATGTTTGTGATAAATTAATTACCTTAGATATACATATAAAAAGAATTTGAGAAAGATAAAAACAATTATAAGGGAAGAAATTAGGTATCTTAGAAATCTAGTTCTTACGTTAACCTCAGTTGAAAGTGACTGTCTATTCCTATCACGAACATGTACTTCTGTGACTGTCGGCTAATTGTAGCAATTGAGAAATTATTGTCTCTAAACTATGACAATAAACTTCTAACATCTGACTACAAATATGTTCATAATACAATTAAAATAATAATTACATTTTTTTGGATATAATTTAAGATTGACTTTTGTTTACAAAACCTCATTCTACTGTGGCAAATTAGGTTCCTAGGGCTGCCAATTAAGTTACCGCAATCTTGGTGACTTGAAAGAATAGAAATCGATTCTCTTACAGTTTTGGAGGCTGGAAGTCTAAAATCTAGGTATTGGCAGGGTTGGTTCCTTCTGGAGACTTTGAAGGAGATAACTTTCCGTGACGCTTCTTTTCTGGCTTCCGGGGGCCGTACTGTGGCTTGTAGCTGTGTAACTTCAATGTCTGCCTCCATCTTCATGTGACGGGCTTTTAGCCCTACATGTCTTTGTGCCTCAAATCTTCCTCTCCTTTTTCTTATAAAAGACTTCAGTCATTGGCTTGGAGGCCCATTGTAAATCCAGGATGTTCTCATCTGGAGATCCTTAATTTAATTACCTTGACAAAGATCCTATTTCCAAATACAGTCACATGTCCAGGTATAGGGAGACAGGATTTGTACGTGTCTATGAGGGACAGGATTCAACCCACTATGGGTGGTATTTAGCTTTAGTCATATATTAATGTTAACACTTATCCACTCATGACTGGGTTAGTGACTGTATTCAGAGCTCTGGAAGCCATAAGAAGAATTGGGGTTTATGGCCAAGTTATGAGGACATCTTGAGACAGGAGAACATGCAGCAGCTACTTGTTTTGCTGCTGTGGCATCTGCTGGAGTTGACCACCAAAGCACATATCCTCTTAGTCTGCAGAAGGAAGGACCCCAGCTGGCGTGAACCATGCCCATTCCCTTCCTTGTCATCAGCATGAACTGCACCTTGCCTGGAGTGGTAATTGGAGACCCTGAACCCCCTCTCAGACAAGAGATCTCACTTTCTCCCTGACTCAGTCTTGAGAAATACCAGAAAGCATTCAAGCATGCTTGAGCTTTCATGCATTCTCTACAAGTCTGTTCAGGTACACTCTTACAGAGAGAATCTGCTTTGACTCCTGAAGTTGAGGTAAAGAGTTCTCCAGAGTTAGATAGTCAATGTGGAAGCATAACGTTCTTGACCCCAGGAGTGATGAGGTGAAAATGGGCATTTGAGGAAGTTTTGTTTGGTATTTCATGTGGGAGAAATAGGAGGGAGCAGATGGAAGGTAAAGATGCCAGTTTGGGAGCTGCTAACCCAATGCAGGCTCAAGAGCACAAGCTCCAATATTGGGATGGGGTGATCTTGAGAAGGTAAATTCAGGGGACAGAAAGACTGCACAGTGTGAGGTTGAGGCAAGAGTGAAAAATAAGCCCATATCTATCTCCTGGAGAGTGGAGGAGGTGTTGACAAGACAAGGAAGCCTGCGATGATTAAGTTGTCTTCATTTTCATTCTTTGTTGGAGGTTCATTTGTTTTCCACTTATTTAGGCTTCTCGTGGGCCCTTTAGCCTGTGAGTGCCTTGTCTCACACTAATCACAAGTGGCTGCTATTGCCAAAATGTGACATATCCAATTTAGGATTCTGCCTGTCAGTTCCCTCCAGCTCTGCTGGATCATTTGCTCGAACTTTTCTTTCTCTTTTTTGCTTATTATTTTGTCATTTTACAGAGTGTTGCTCAAGCTGCAGAGTTCCATGACAGTCTTCAGGTCCCGAGAAGACCTATCTTATGTGTGAAGTTTGTCTAGTTAAGGTTGATTTCTGTGTGTGTGTGCTTAATTGCTAAACTGCAGTGTTATAGTCATCCAGATATGCATTTTAGGGTAGGTGGCATATTTTGTAGTCTGAATAAAAATGGTTTACTAAATCTAAATTTAAGATACTGTCCTGTGTCTCTATTAGTGTATGAGAAAAAGAGTCAGACAAGTTGCAATTAGCATTTATTCAACTAGTCATGGGGCTTTGTTTTTAAGACCAAATGCAGTGGTATCAGATGCAATATATATCTTTGTTGAGGTACTGGTAGTATTTCCTTTTCATGTGATTATGAGAATTCCATGGGCATGAGTATTCTAGAAGATCTTACTAAAGTGAAATGGGGAGAGATGAACTGAGAATGAATGCTCAACTCACATATGCGAAAGTGCCAGAGGCCTGTGGCCACAAAGTTGAGTGCACCCACTTCTGTTAGCAGATGCAAAGGTATAGGAATCCCAGTTACTGAGTATGGAAAGCACACAGCCCCAGCTTGCTTCAAAGAGATTCTGTCCAAGGGGTGACTTGCGAGAGTGTTGGCCTTCACAAATTGTGGGGTGTATCAGTAAGAGCAGTGGCAAAGAGGGGACTAGGATGACCAGCAATGAAGAGGCATTTTCTTTACTCAGGGAGCTGTGGCTTGAAGAACGAAGAGAGGAGTCTTTGCAGAAGCCATGGAAGTGCCGATGAGAGAACATCGATGACACTGAACACCTGCCAGGCCTGCAGAACACAATACCATCCTCAGGCAGTGCCAATCGAACAGAAACTGTTCTGTTCTCTCTTCCCTTATTTCCTCCATACTCTCCCCCAAGCTCCGTCTCCATCATTGAGGCTGATGGAGGAATGGATCAAGTTTAGCAAGCTTGGAGAAGAGGAATAACTCCAAGAAGAAATGTTATCTTTAGACGAAATTGAAGTACTGATTAATATATTGAACTGGACACTTCTAAATGTATGTGTGTGAATGTGTGTTTTGTTTTAACTTTTTATTTTCAATTACTTATAGATTCACAGAAAGGTGCAAAAAATACGCAGTTTCTTGTACCCTTCAAGCAGCATCCCTAAATTGTGATATCTTTTACAACTATAGTACAATACATATGAGAGACAAGGAAATTGGCTTTGGTGTAATAGTTTTAACGAGACCACAGTCTTCATTCAGTTTTTTGCTGGTTTTTGTGTGCACCTGTGTATGTATGTGTTTAGTTCTATGCAATTTGATATCAGGTATAAATTTGTGTAATCCTACCACAATCAAATACAGAACTATTCTAACACTGCAATGAACTTCTCTCTGCTCTCCCTTTATAGTCATGTCTGATCCTGACCTTATCCTTGTCCTCCAAAAACACCAATCAGTTTTCCATATCTATAGTTGTGTCATTTCAGGATGATATATAAGGGGAATCATATATTGTAGTGTGTTGCTTTTTGAATTGCCTTTTTTTCCCACTAAGTAAAATACACTTACCCATCCAAATTGTTGGATATATCAATTGTTTGTTCTTTTTTATTGCTGGGTAGTATTCCATTGTGTGTTTTTTCCAGAATTTGTTTAACCATTCACTTGTTGAAAGACATTTGAGTTGTTTCCAGTTTAGGGCTATTGTAAATAAAGCTACTGTACACATTCATGTACAAGTCTTAGTATGAACATAGGTTTTTGCTTCTCTGGAATAAATGCCAGAGAGTTGCTGGGTGGTATGATAAGTGCATTAGTATTTAGTTTTATAAGAAAATAGCAAGTGTTTTCAGAGTTGCTGTACTATTTTTTTGGTTCTGTCAGCAAATTATGAGAGATCCATTTTCTCTGCATCTTTGTCAGCATTTTGTGTAATCACTATTTTTTTTTTTTAGTTCAGCTCTTCTAATAGGTGCATAGGTAATATATTATGGTAGTTTTACTTTGCATTTCTCTAATAGATAATGATGGTAAACATCTTTATGTGTGTTTATTTGTACATCTTTGGCAAAGTATCTGTTCATGTTTTTTGCTCATCTTCCAATTAGATTTTTTATTTTTTTTATTGTTGAGTTTTGAAATATCTTTATATAGTCCAAATACAAATTCTTTGTTAAATGTGTAGTTTATAAATATTTTCTCCCAGTCTGTAACCTGTCTTATCACTCTCTGAAAAAGGTATTTCACAGAGCAAAAAATTTTAATTTTGATGAAGTCCAATTTATCAATTTTTTTTTTCTTACAAGTTATGTTTTTGGCTTCATGTTTAACACTCTTCATCTAGCTCTAGGCTTAGATTTTTGTTTTGGATTAGTCATTTAAATATTTACTTAGCACAAAAGACAGTAGCAAAGGAAGAGTAGAGGGACAAAAGCAACACAAGACAAATAGAAACCAGATAGTGAAGTTGTCTACCTAATCCAATGATATCAATAATTACATAAATATGGATGAAATAAACACCCTATTCAAAAGGCAGAGATTGTCTGGACTAAAGAAAGCAAGGCTTAATATTATGTTGTTTATGAGAGACATGCCTTTGATCCAAAGACAGAAATAGTTTGGAGGTAAAAGGATGGAAAAGACATATTGAAGTAACTATGAAAGAGTTGGGGTGGTTACAATAATATCAAACAAACTTTAAGACAAGAAGTATTACTAAAAATATTTCATAAACCTGAAAGGATCAATACAGTAAGCAGATGTAATGATTTAAAATGTGTATGTATTTTACAACTGAATCTCAAAATACATGAAGCAAATATTGACAGAATCAAAAGGATAAATAGGCAATTTAACAATAATAGCTAAATATTTCAATGGCCCACTTGCAATAAATGATAGAACTGGACAAAAAAAAAACAACAACAAGGATATGTCAGACTTCCATAAGACTGTTAAAATATGTGCTCTGAATGAGGAGACCCCCCAAACAGGTTTTGTGTGAGCAACATGGCTGTTTATTCACCCAGGTACGGGCTGGCTGAGTCAGAAAAGAGAGTCAGCAGAGAGTGGAGGAATAGGAGTTGGTTTTATAGGTTTGGGGTAGGCAGTGGAAAGTTACAGAAGTTACAATTTATGGCGTTTTTTTTGCAAACTGGGAGGGGGTTGTAGGGTGTGGAGTCATGAGGTTGACCAAGGTTGGTTACAAAGTTCAATGGCCTTATTAATTGGGGCCAGAATAAGAAGCAATAGAAGAATTTCTCTGGTTAGTTAGGCACTGCAGGGGTTGCTCGTTCTTCCGTTTTTCATGATCTTCCAGCTACTTCAGGTTTTCTAATTCTGGAAGGCCCTCCAGATGTGTACATGTGGGCCATGGTGCCTTCAGTTAGCCTAAAAGACCTTACAGAGACTACCAACCAACATTGTCTAAATTACATTTATCGAACACTTGATCCAAAGAATTAAAATACGAAGTTTTTTCAAGTGCACATACAACATTCTCTAGGTTAGACAATATGCTGACCTAGGAAATAATTAAATTGGAGATTCACCATACAAAGATATCTAGTAAAAACCCAATCTATTTGGAAATTAACACACTTCTGAACAACCTATGGGTCAAAGAAGAAATCAAAAGGGAGAGAGAGTAAAAAAATTTTTGGACTGGATGAAACAAAAAAACAATATATAAAAGTATATGGAAAAATCTAAAGTATATGGAAAAATCTAAAGTAGTATATATAACTTTAAAAACCTATCAGAAAAAAAGAAAGGTATCAAGTCAATAATCTAAGCTTCTACCTTAAAAAACTAGAAAAAGAACAAAGTAAATTAACAGCAAGTATAAGGAAGCAAATAATAACTGAAAATTATTAAAACTAAACAAAAATAATAAAGATCGACAAAAGCAAATGTTGATTCTTTAAAAAGATAGACAAAATTGATAAACCCTTACCTAGAATGACAGAGAAAACAAAGAGAAAAGACACAAATTACCAAAATAAGGAATAAGAGAGGGAACTACATTACTGGTACTACAGAAATTAAAATCATTATAGGAGAATATAATTAACAATTTTATGCCAATAAATTAGACAACTTAGATGAAATGGACAAGTTCCTAAAAACATACAAATTACCAAAACTGATGCAAGAAGCAGAAAATCTAATCGACCTTTGATAAGTACAGAAATTGAATTAGTAATTTAAAATCTTCCCACAGTGAGAACTACAAAATATTGCTGAGATAAATTAAAGAAGAGATGGAAGGACATCTTATGTTTTGGTTTGAAAGACTCATTGTTAAGGTGGAAGTTGTCTCCAAATTGATACACAGAACCAACACATTCCCTTTCAAAATACCAGCAGGCTTTCATTGTAGAAATGGACAATCTGATTGTAATTTTGTTTGTTTAAATGTGTCAACTTTGCTAGTCTACAGTCCTCAGCTATTCAATCAAACACTAATTTAGGTATTGCTGTGAAGGAAATTTGCAGATGTACATAACATTAATAAGTATTTAACTTTAAGAGAGATTATGGTAGATGATGGGCTTGATTTCATCAGGTAGAAGACTTTAAAACTGGGTCTGAGGCTTCCCTAAGAAAAAGAAGAAAATTTTACTTTGGGCAGTAGCATTAGCCCATGCCCGTGAGTTCTAGCCTGACCTTCTGGACTGCCTACCTATGGGTTTTATACTTACTTGACCTACCATTGCATAGGACAATTTCTGATAATAAATCTGAATATATATCTCTCCTGTTGGATCTGCTTCTCTGGTTTTACTCTGATTGGCAGATGATCCAGTAATTTATATGGATCTACATAAAACAAAACAATTTTAGAACAGAACTAACTTGGATGACATCCAATTTCAAAACTTAATATAAAGCTATAGTAATCATGAAAGTTTACTATTGATGTAAGGATAGATCAATGAGACAGAACTGAGAGTCCAAATAATAACCCATCAATTGACTCAGGTCAACTGATAATGAGCATATATGTTCACATAGAGATTTGTAAGAGAAAATTCATAGCATTATTATTCATAATAGCCAAGTATGGCAACAATCTAAATGCATATTGATTGGCAAATGGGTGAACAAAACCATGGCATACTTAGAGAATGGAATGCCATTCAGCAATAAAAAGAAATGAAACACAGATACCTGCTACAATATGGATGAATCTCAAAAGCATTGTGGTAAGTGAAACAACCCAGACACAAAGACAACAAATTGTATGATTCTGCTTATAGGAAGTGTCCACAAAAGGTAAATTTATAAAGACAGAATGTGGATCAGTAGTTCCTAGGTCTGAAGAGGGAGCAGGGATTCACTGTGAATGGGTTTGAAGCAATTTTGGTGGGGGAGTTGTGGAAATGTTCTAAAACTGGGTGGTTATGATGGCTGTACAGCTCACTAAATACTTAATAACAACATGATTGAATTGTGCATTTACAATGGATTTTCTTACCGTATGTAAATTATACTTAAAAAAAAAGGAAAAACAATTTTTTTTTGAAGTATAAAATGGGAAGAATAACAAGCCAGAAGACAACTATAGAAATCCATGGTTTCGCAGCCTCATTTAGTTCCTGCATCAGCCAATTGACTTTACTTGAAAGAAAAACTACTTCAAGGATGATCCAAGATGGCCAAATAGGAACAGCTCTGGAGTGCAGTTCCCAGTGAGAACGCAGAGGGTGAGTGATCACCACATTTGCAAATGAATTTTTATTGCCCACAGATCAGAAGATTCCCAGGTGGAAGAGTGCCACAAGTCTCCAGCACAGCTGTTTCAGCTGGGGCAGTGGGTCTCCACACAAAAACTTGCAAAAATCTGGGCGCCGTTTCAACTGGCACCTGGAATGCCTGGGAGACAGAGTCGCCCATTCAGCTGAAAAAGAGGGGGCTGAAACAGGGAACCAGGCAATCTGGCTTGGTGGGTCCCATCCCCACAAAGACCAGCAATCTGAAACCCTCTAGATCGAGAGTTTCACAGCAAGCACTGCTGGACCCAGGATGGTCCACCCAGGAAGGGTGTCCACCATGACGGAGGCAGTCCACCACTACCAAGGCAATCTGCCATTACCGAGGCAGTCCGCCATTACTGAGGCACTCTGTCATTACCGAGGCACTCTGCCATTACCGAGGCACTCTGCCATTACTGAGGCAGTCCACCATTACGGAGGCAATCTGGGATTACCGAGGCAATCTGCCATTACCGAGGCAGTCCACTATTACTGAGGCAGTCTGCCATTACTGAGGCAATCCTCCATTACCAAGGCAGTCCACCATTATAGAGACAGTCTGCCATTACTGAGGCAGTTCTAACTATACCTCTATAAACAAAACTGCAAGGAAGTTCACACAGCAGCTGAGCAGAGCCCACATCAGCTCAGCAACACCTCTGCTGGTAGACTGTGACTAGGCTACCTCCTCACTGGGCAGGACATCTCTGAAAAAAGGTGGCAGCACATCAGGAACTTATAAATAAAGCCCCACCTTCCCAGGACAGAGCACCTGGGAAGAAAAGGCAGTTATGAGTTCTGCTGCAGTAGACTTAAATGTACCTGCCAAGCAGCTCTGAATGGAACAACGGAGCTCACAGCTCAGCACTTGAGCTCCTATAAGGGACAGACTGTCTCCTCAAGCAGCAACCTGACCCCTGTATATCCAAAGAGACACCTTGTAAAGGAGAGCTCAGGCTGACATCTTGTGGGTATCCTACTGGGACGAAGATAACAGAAGAAGAAACTGGCAGCAACTCTTACTGTTCTGCAGCTGCTGCAGGTGATCCCCAGGCAAGCAGGGTCTGGAGTGGACCTCCAGCAGTCCTACAGCAGAGGGGCCTGACTGTTAGAAGGAAAACTAAAAAACAGAAATAACTTCATCATTAACAAAAAGTATGTTGACTCAGAGACCCCATCCAAAGGTTACCAGCTACAAAGACCACAGGTAGATAAATCCACAAAGCTGGGAAGCAACCAGCACAAAAAGGATGAAAACACCAAAAACTAGAACACCTGTCCTCCTCCAAGGGATCACAACTCCTCACCAGCAAGGGAACAAGGCTGGATGGAGAGTGCGTCTGATGAGTTGACAGAAACAGGCTTCAGACAGTGGGTAATAACAAACTTCTTTGAGCTAAAAGAACATGTTCTAACCCAATGCAAAGAAACTAAGAACGTTGAAAAAAGGTTTGATGAAATGCTAACGAGAATAAACAGCTTAGAAAAGAATATAAATGAATTGATGGAGCTGAAAAACACAACACGAGAACTTCACGAAGCGTACACAAGATTCAATAGCCAAATCGACCAAGCAGAAGAAAGGACATCAGCAATTGAAGATCACCTCAATGAAATAAAACGAGAAGTCAAGATTAGAGAAAAAAGAGTGAAAAGAAATGAACAAAGCCTCCAAGAAATATGGGATTATGTGAAAAGACCTAATCTATGTTTGATAGGTGTACCTGAATGTGACAGAGAGAATGAATCCAAGCTGGGAAACACTCCTCGGTATATTATCCAGGAGAACTTCCCCAACCTAGCAAGGCAGGCTAACATTCAAGTCTAGGAAATAGAGAGAACACCACAAAGATATTCCTCAAGAAGAGCAACCCCAAGGCACATAATTGTCAGATTCATCAGGGTAGAAATGAAGGAAAAAATGCTAAGGGCAGACAGAGAGAAAGGTCGGGTTACCCACAAAGGGAAGCCCATGAGACAACAGATGCTGGAGAGAATGTGGAGAAATAGAAACAGTGTTACACTGTTTGGTGGGAGTGTAAACTGGTTCAACCATTGTGGAAGACAGTGTGGCGATTCCTCAAGGACCCAGAAAGAGAAATTCCGTTTGACCCAGCAATCTTATTACTGGGTATATATCCAAAGGATTATAAATTGTTCTATTATAAAGACACATGCACACGTATGTTCATTGTGGCACTGTTTAAAATAGCAAAGACCTGGAACCAACCCAAATGCCCATCAATGATAGACTGGACAGGGAAACTGTGGCACATATACACCATGGAATACTATGCAGCCATAAAAAATGATGAGTTTGTGTCCTTTATAGGGACATGGATGAACCTGGAAACCATCATTCTCAGCAAACTGACACAAGAACAGAAAATCAAACACCACATGTTCTCACTCATAGGTGGGTGTTGAACAATGAGAACACATGACACAGGGAGAGGAGCATCACACACTGAGGTCTGCTGGGGGGTACTAGGAGAGGGAAAGCGGGGGGTAGGGTGTTGGGGAGGGATAACATGGGGATAAATGCCAGATATAGGTGATGGGGATGGAGGCAGCAAACCACATTGCTGTGTATGTACCTATGCAACAATCCTGCATGTTCTGCACATGTACCCCAGAACCTAAAGTGCAATAAAATATATATATTTAAATAATAATAATACTAATAAAAAAAGAAAGAAAAACTACTTCAAGGTCAAACTTAATTCCTGACTCTGGCCAATCACCTAAAAACTGGGAACTTTAACTTTCAATGGGCTTAGCACAACAATGTGGATGGCTCAGAGTACTTATCTCCAGGGGAGAAAAGGGAGCAATACAATTCAAAATTCATAGGAACTATAACAATCAAAGAAAAAAAGGGTAGGAAGATCCAAGGCACAATGTCACACTATTTACCAATGACAAGTCATATATTTAATTAATAAATGGGAGCGAGTTTGCTGAGAGGCAAGAGTGTCAGATGGGAGAGTGTCATTTGGTTTTGCTTTCAGGCAGTACCAATTTGAAAGAGTAGAATCTAGGTTAAATGTTTAGACAGCAAACTAGAGGCTCTGCAGAAACAAGCTCTCTCCTTTCCTCAACGAAGGCACACTGATTTGTATCACATTTTAATATTTGGAGGCATTTTGCAAACTGTGGTTTTCAAATCACTGTACTCACCATCTGTCTTTGTTAACTATCCAAAGGCATTTGGCCACCACCCTATTTTTGTTTCTGTCTTTGAACCCAGGGTTTCTGAGGTAGGTCATGTTTTAAAGGATATGCTCAGACACTTCTCCACTTTGCAAATCTCTCAGGCACACCAAAGCCTCATCCCAGTCCAGGTAACAGTGTTGTGCTGTTCCTTGAAGAAAACCCATGCTAGATTGTGGGAGCTTTTTGGATTCAGGGTCCTGCCTAGTGTGATCTCTATGGAAATGGGACTAGGCAGCCTGCATTTCATAGACTTTAAGCAAGCATATAGATATTAGATACTATATTCTAGAAGCAGAACCTTTTTCTCATTCCAAATTGTACAGAGAAAATTTGGCTCTGTCTGATACTGAGATTATTGCCTTCAGTGGAGTGCAAAAAAAAAAAAATCTTCAGATTCAGATTTTTAAACTCTTCTTTTGAAATGGTGCAGATGAAACTTGCTTATCGTTGTACTTGCTGAATTTCATTACAGGACCGTTGTGTTTGTCAACGGGTGGCCAAAAGCCACAGCTGACTTCCCAGTTATCAGAGTCAGCCAGCCTGATGCGCTGCCGTTCCCCTCTGCTCCATGCATATTATCACTGTCCAGCCAGAGTGGGATCCTGCAGGTCCTCAGCAGCCCTAATACTCAGGTAAAGCTGGTACTAGCAGTATTAAATTTCCCTCAGCTAGACAATGCTCTCCTTCTCTAGTCCAACCTGCTGTTACCCTGACAATGTCTTCTAACAGCATCCTTTCTACAAAGGCAGGTATAGATTGCAAATATTCAGACAGCTAAGAAACATAACTGAAGATGGGTTTGAACAGAGGTAGAATCATTAGGGATGGCATTTCCAGCTATTGGACATAAACTCTGTGATGCGTCAACTCCGGTGCCTGCTTTTCAGCCCAGCTGCAGAAATGCAATTGCTTCTAAGGTCAGTTGCTGGGGCAGATACGCCAAGAGAATGTAGTCTCATTTTCCAACTTTTATTAGAGACAATTAGATGACTATGTTTAAATCTCACCAGCTAAGAGAACTTAATCAGAAAGACCCAGATTTTTTTTAAAAAAAAGGGATATAAGAGGGAAAAATTCCTTTAATTTAACTTCTAAAATATGAAATACAGCTCTTATTTCTATTCTCCACATTCTAAAAGGTGGTGCTCCTAATTTTGTTATTTTAAAAAGAATTTGTGATTTTAATTTTGATGTCCTCATTTACCCAATAGTTATTTAGGACAGAGTTTTAAAAAAATTTTCAGGTTGCTTGAGGTTTTTGGCTTAAGCCTTTGTTACTGGCTGCAGACATAGTGACCGGTCTGACTTTCTGAGCATGTGGGTCACACAATATCTGCTTTTTGAATTCAAAAGTTGTAGTCACTTTTTGGAAATGAAGAATAGACAATTAAAAAGAAAGTATAAAATAATATTGCATTGTATATTTCAAAATTATGAAAAGAGTAGATTTTAAATTATTTTCATCACAAAACAATAAGTACATGAGGCAATGAATTTGTTAGCTTGATTTAATCATTCTATAGTGTAAATATAGATCAAAACTTACCCTGTACCCCAGAAATATATAATATATATGATTATTATTTTTCAATTAAAAATCAAATTTAAGAAAGAAAGTATATTCCCTGTGGAGAACAAACGCTATATATCTGTTAGTTCAGAGCTGGAATTTAAGTTATTTAAAAAGCTTGATGTCCTTATTTATGTCTACTTAACCTGTCAGAGATTGGGAATACTGTATTATAGCTTCTGCTATAATTGCCTCTGACATTATTCTTTTGCAAAAGGTTTTATTGTATACATTTATTTGCCCATTTTATTTATCTCTTAGTTGCTATATATTCAGTATGGAGATGCTTCAATACAAAGTAATTCTCTTTTACCATAGTCAATGTCTGTGGCTTGAATCATCTTTGTCTGATATTAATATTTCTGCCTTTGCTTTTTCTTTGTCTTTGTCTGATATAAACTCATTATGTTAGGCCATTCTTGCATTGCTATAGAGAAATACCTGAGGCTGGGTAATTTATAAAGAAAAGAGGTTTAATTGGCTTATGCATCTACAGGCTTTGGAAGAACGATGCCAGCATCTGCTCAGCTTTTGTGGAGGCTTCAGGGAAACTTTACTCATGGTGGAAGGCCAAGGAGGGGCAGGCACTTCACATGGCAAAAGCAGGAGCAAGAGAGAGAGCAGGAGGGGGTCGAGGGAAAGGTACCACACTTGACAACAACCAGATCTCACGAGAACTCACTATTCTGAGGACAGCACCAAGCCAAGAAGGGTCGGTCCCCACGACCCACACTCCTCCTACCAAGCCCCACTTCTAACATTGGGGATTTCATTTCAACATGAGATTTGAGCAGGGATAAATATCCAACTATATCACTCATTTTTCAATTTTAAAGTTTCCGCATCACTTTTGAGTGTCTTTTGTGAGAATCTTCTGGCTAGAATTTATTTTCTAATCCAATCTTACAGATTTTGTTACTCATTGAAAGCTTAAGTCATTTACATTGATCTAAAAGAGCTGCTAGTTCTCTTTGCAGTCATCTTGTTTTATGATGATGTGTGCTTCTTGCATTTGCTTGTTTTCACTCTGTAGAGAATACAAGGGGATTATTTTGTTTAAAATTCTGCTGCTGTTTTTTTTAAAGTTTTTAAAAAAACCTTAAGCATATCTTTAATTTTCAAAGTTTAAGAATAAAAAAGTAATTTTTGACTTCCTGATATGTCAAATTTATGCCAGGATTGGCTATGTTAATGGTTATGAATTCAGACTATTATCTACTTCAAAGTACAAGACTGTTTAGAATTGCTTTTATTTTCTAGATTCAATATGGTAATATTAAAATTATTTATCTTTAATTTCATAAGTTTATTTGGTTTTAATACTCATTGTAAATTCTTGTATGTTCCTACATTGTAATGCCTAAGGGCTTAGTTATTATTTCCTGTTTTAAAATTATTTCAAATTATTTACTGGTAGTTGTGGCAAAAATTTACAACTTTTTCCTGTCTATAATTGGTTTTTGAATAACATTTGAGATGAGTAATTGTAGGCATATTTTGAATGTCTTTGCATATTTAAAAGTATCCATTGCCATTTCTCATAAAAGGTAAACCAATTGGGACAAGAATTTCTGGGTCACTATTATTTTCCCACAAATAGTTGTTTACCAAGTTCTAGTTTTCGGCATGTTACTTTCTATCTCTAGTACTCATGTGTTTATGAAATGATAATGATAGCCGTTTCTCCAATTATTTCATACAATTCTGTGAGGCTAAAATGAGAAAATGGACAAGAAAGCATGCTGAAACTATAAAGGGCTGTGAAATACAACATATGATCATTCTTACTCAGTTTAACTTGAAGTACAATGTTTTATTCTCATCTGTCCTGATTCATTTTTTATTTGCTTATCACTCACTCCTACTCAGCCCAGTAACTTCTTTAGGAAGCATCTTCTTAGGCCGTGAGTGATGGCTTATGCCTGTAATCCCAGTGCTTTGGGAGGCCGAGGTGGGTGGGTCACCTGAGATCAGGAGTTCAAGACCAGCCTGGCCAACATAGTGAAACTGCGTCTCTACTAAAAACACAAAAATTACCCTGGTGTGGTGGTGGGTGCCTGTAAATCCCAGCTACTCAGGAGGGAGGCTGAGGCAGGAGAATGGCTTGAACCCAGGAGACAGAGGTTGCAATGAGCTGAGATCATGCCACTGCACTCTAACCTGGGCGACATGGTGAGATTCTGTCTCAAAGAAAAAAAAAATTCTGGATTCATCTGTTAACTATGATCTTCCATTCCAGGTCCAGCTACCTGATGGATCAGCCTGCAGAGGTCTTACTCTATTTAAAATACTTTAAATTTCCCTTTTAAAATAGAAACATGATTCTTGGTCACCATGAAAAACTGAAAACTGAGAACAACACAGAAAAGAAAATAGTAATATTTAAATTAATTCTAAATTAGTTAATTCTTAAGTATTTCTAACACATAGGAACAACTGCATTTTAAGTCTTTTGTCTTTTTTTATACTTACATCACCATCTTTGCCAATAGATATAATTCTTTATAAGTTGATTTTAAGTACTTTTTATATGGTTGTATAAAACAAAATACACCAATCGCAAGTGTACATGTGATTAATTTATTGTGAATCAGTCCATCTGTGTCACCATCATGCGGAGCAGAAAGAAGATTATCACCAGTTCTCTGAAAGCTTCCCTTGTGCACTCTGCCTGGGCTACCAATTCCCAGACTTAGATGATTGCTATCCTGATGTCTATATGAGTGATTAGTTTTGACTGCTTTTGAAGTTTTTATGTGAGTGACCCATACACTTATATCTCCTTTATCTCAGCATTATATTTGTGAGATTCATATATGTTGTTTTTAGCAGTTTGCTTATCTTTATGGCTGTCTAGCATCTTATTATATGACCATATACTTACTTATTCTTTCTACTATTAATGGGCATTGGGTTTATTTCCAGTTGGGGCTATTATAAATAATGTTGCCATAAATATTTTTGTACATTTCATTTAGAATACATACGTATGGATTTTGGCTGGCTGTGCACTAAGGAGTGAGATTGCTGGGTGCTAGGGGCATGTATATGTTCAGCTTTAGAAATAATGCCAAGAAGCTTTTTCTAATGGTTGTTGCCAGTTTATATCCCCAGTAGTAGTGTATGAGATTTTCAGTTACCCCTCATACTTTTCAATTCTTGCTAATTTTTAAACTGTTATTCTGGGTATGTAGTAATATCTCATTATGGTTTCCATTTATATTTCAATGATGGCTGAAGAGGCATAACAATTTTTCTTGTCATACATATTTGTGACTATTTGAATAGTCGCTTTTGAGAAATTTTTGTTCAAGCATTTTGCCCACTTTTCTATTACATCAGAATTTTAAAACTTATTGTTAGAAATTTTTAATATATTTTCAGTGTGAGTAATTTGCAAATATATGTGTGTTAATATCTTCTATACCTTGACTTGCTTTTGAGTGTTTTATAGGTATCTCTGGAAGAACACAAGTCCTTGCTTTTAGTATACATAATTATCAATCTTTTTCTATTTTGTTATGACTTTTTCTGTCTCTTAAAAGAAAGCTATTTAGCCAGGCGTGGTCATCCAGACCCGTGGCTCCAGCTACATTGCTTGAGCCCAGGGGTTCAAGGTTATAGTGAACTCTGAGCCACTACACTCTAGTCTGAGTTACAAAGCAAGACCTCATCTCTTAAACAAACAAACAAACAAAAGCTTTGCCTATTCTAAGTCATAAAGTTATAATATGATAATCTAGAGGGTTTTTTTGGTCTTCCACATTTAGATCTAACTTTCACATAGGACTGGTTTTTAATTGATTTACAAGTATGGTATGAGGTTATAATTTATTTTTGAGGAGTCTATGTTTAAAAGACCATTATCTCATGCAGTAACACGTTTCTTATAAATCAAGTGACCATGTAACTGTTGGTCTGTTTCTGCAGGCTCTATTCTGTTCCTTTAATCTATTTATATATCTCTGTGCTGTGACTGTAGCTTTACGATAAATCTTGATAACTCGTGTTATAAATCTTCCAGATTCATTTTTTTGAGACCATCTTTGCTATTCTTGGATCTTTAAAAGTCCATGGACAGTTTAGGACTACTTTGTGAATTAAAAACATCATCACCACCACTGCCACCACCACCACCACCAAAGCCTGGCTGGGATTTTTTGGGAATTGAATATATAGTTTAATTTGGAGAAAAGTGATAGCTTTGCAATATAGGACTTTCCAATTTATGAACATTATATATCTCTCTATCTGTTTAGATTTTTCCAATTCGTCTCAATTAAGTTTCCAGTTTTCTGAAGAGAAGTCTTGAATGTCTTTTGTAAAATGTATTATTAGGTATCTGCTGTTTTTATTAGATGAAATTGTAAATGTTATTGCTTTTCACATATTATTTTCTTATTGGTTTGTGTTTATATATAGAATTATTTCTAAGTAGATGGTTTTTGTATGTTGCCTTTGTATCAGGAATCTAGCTGAATTTACTTTTAATTCAAATAGTTTATCTGTAGATGACTTTGGATTTTCTAGCCACAAAATTACATTGTCTGGAAATATTTTCAACTTTATATTTTCCTTTCCAATCTTTAAAATTTTTACTTATTTTTCTTGCCTTGTGCTGCTGGCTTGGTTCTTCAGTGCAAGTTGAATAGTACTGGTGATTGTCATATTCTTGAGACATTGTTATCTTATTCCTGAGCTGGTATTCAATTTTCACCATTAAATGCGATTTTTATTGTTTTATTCTGAGATGATACACTTATTCAGATTAAAGATGTTCACTTTTCTTCACAGTTCACTAAAAGATTTTTTTTTTTAATGATAAATTAGCATTGAATTTTGTCAAATGCTGTGTGGGGAAGGTTTTTAATTACAGATTTAATTTCTTTAATATATACATGACAACTTATGCTTTCTGTTTTTTCTTTTGTCAAATTTCTGAAGTTGTTTTTTTTTAAAAAAATGTTTATTACATGAACCTATTTGCATAAAGTTGTCCATAATATATTCTGCACATATGTGTATATATGTATATGTGTGTATGCATATATCTAGCTTTATTTATTGAGGTATAATTTACACATGATAAAACCAATTTTAAGTATACTATTTGATGAGTTTTACTTCTTTCTTTCTTAGTCTCCCATCTTTATTTTGGTTGGCATACTTTAAGACTTTTACCTATTTTATTATTGTTATTAATATTAATATTGATAAATTAATATTGTTTATATCTTGTGCCCTTATTTAAAAATCATTTAAACATTTGCATTTATATACCGTATTTACAACATTTATTGAGGTTTTATTTTGACTCTTTCAAAATTTCCTTAATTCTATTACTTCCTCCTTGACTTTTTCAATTGCATATTATAACTTTTTGGTTCTGGCATATTTGAAAATGTCTCTCTGTTTTCTTTGTACATTCCTTATTTCTACTCAAGTATAAATTTTGATATAGAATTCTTGGCCACAACTTTTTTTCTTTTAATATGACATGATGTGTTTCGTTTTATATGACAGAAGAAAAATATGACAAAAAAGAACTTATTTTTTTCTTTGTTGGTAACTTTTGTATTGGAAGTTGTAGATTTTTTTCTCCTTTGTTTAATGATCTGCCAGAATACGTCTAAATGTGAGTCCCTTTTCATTGATTCTGTTTGGCATGGAGGGAATTTTTTTCAATCTTTAAATTCATATTCCTTTACCTCAGTTAAGTTTGCGTTTATTATGTCTTTGATGATCACTTTATTCTTTTTTTCTGTGGACTCTTATGAGGACTTGCTATATGTTTCATTGCCCACAATATCTATTACATTTGTAAAATATTTTAAATCTCAAATTCCAATTTCTCTACATTTTAAAAAGACAAACTTCGTCTGATGCTAGTGTACTAGGGACCATCTGATTGACTGTGTTTTCAATTCATCTCAGTCTCCACTTCAGATACTTAGGATAAGAATATCTTCCTGCATCCTCATTCTGTTATCTACGAATGGACAGGAAAAGCTTGTTACATTAAGAAGCCCCTCTTATTAGCTTTCATCAGTTTTATTCAGTAACGTGAATTATTCAGCAGCAACTACTGAATGTGTTTACCCAAATTGTTGAAATGGTCGTTCCAAAAGAACTGGCTTCTGTCTATTCGTTGTCTTTTACATGCTTGTAGCCAAAACCCCATTATAACATTTTCATGGTGACTTTTCTGATATCTCTTCTTCTTCCTTACAATCTGGCATTGCTTTCCTAGGAAGATAGCTTAATAACTTTCATAATTCTGTCTATATCTGCAATATGTCTAGCTGAAATTCCTTGAAGTTTATGGCTCATAGATGATCTACTTTCATTTTTCTATGACTGGAGTGAAATTTCTCCCACATTTCTGTCCCCTACATTCCACTAGTTTTTCCAGCCTGACTATGGTGATGATTTAGAGAGATGTTTAACACCTGGGCTCAAATTACCATCTTACCTGGTAACTGTAAGAGAAATCGCTTTCTTTCTACTTCTTTCTTCCTTTTCATAGTGATTTATAATACAATTTATCTTCTTTTTATTTAACTTCTTTTGCCCCCTCCATAGTTTTTCTGAGTGAATAATTTATCATAATTCAACAACTTCTTGTTGAACCTTCTGTTTTAGGACCGATACATATTTAATATTCTTAGTATCCTAAATTATTAATGATACTAATAGTAAACTCCAATAGTTAACTCCAAATAGTTAACTCAAGATAATTATGAAGTCCAGCATAAATATTTTTCTTCATATTGTCCATATAAATTATATCAGCAATGCTGCAATTCAGAGACGGGAGAGAGTAATATAGGATGCACAAGAAAGCCTTTATGATTGATAAAGGACCCTTGAAACACATAAAATTTCGGCCTTAAAAGGTCTTTAAAGATAATTCAATTAAAATTCATCTGAATTTTGTAGACGAAAGGACTGAGATGGAGAAAGTCAAAGGGACTTGCTGAAGTATGTGATGATAAGACTTTGAATAGAGACAGAATGAAACTGTAATATAGGAGGCCATTCATTTTTTGGTCTACCAATCATATTTTTCTTCTTCTGGAGAAAGCTCCATCTTTTCAGGAAATTCTTTTAGGAAATTCTCTTTGTTTTATTCTCCAACCACGTAACCGTACTGGGCCCTGCAAACCATACTGGCCTATTCTCATGCACATCAATATGATTATGTGACCTAATTTAGGCCATTCAGCGTCCTTCCACAAAATTTTAAAATTTAACCTGAGGAAAGGTCAAATTTTCCTTTCCATTGGCAAAGCTGGAAAGGGTTGAGCTGCAGAAGACCACATTCCCAACATTATGTGAAAGCTTCCTGGAGAGAACGAAGCTGAATCACTGACAGTATCACAGATGCACAGATGAAAAATGGAGATAGCAGGTCTTGACAGTGTTTGGGACCCTGACTCTAGACATCTTATGGTCAGCTAGTTTCTACTCTGCCCAGGGCTTTGTTTTCTGAGTTCAACAAAGGCCCTTTGGCTTAAGCTAGGTTGAGTATGATTTTAGTTACTTATAATCAAAAGAGTACTGGCCAATATGTATGCCTTTAAGAATAGGCAGAAATTAAACAGATGGAGAAAGGCAGGGAGGAAATTTTAGGCAAGGAAGAAGCTGAGCCAAGATTTGGAGGCCAGCATTTCGTGCTCTGCCCTGACAGCTTGGCAGAATTCACGCCCCAGCAGGTCAGGGATGTCAGGGAGTGGAGAGTAAGAAGAGCACACAGAATTGGCTTCCCGGGGTGGAAACTTCTGGGTATCTCACCAGGAAGAGCTCTGAAAGGGATGGCAGGAGAGTGCTACACTGGCTTATCTCATAGTTTGGTTAAGAACATTTCCTGACATACACTCACTCTCTAACAACAGCGAATAATGGCAAACTAGATCAAATAGTGCACATTTTTCTTATCTAGCTCAACTATAAATTTCATACTGAATTTAAAAGAAAGAAGCATTGGCTCATTCACAGAGGGACGCAAAACCAAAAAAAGAGAGTTCATCATTAAGATTGAAAAATTGCTCCAGTATTATCTTATCTTTGGCGGTTCGAGTACTTCCAATTTACTGTTCTGAGATCCTTTCACTTATCAGTCATATTTTCAATCTTCTTATTGGAGTTTATTGTATGTGTATTTTACTGTGCACTTTACTTCGTACAATTTAGTAGACTTCAGTGTGGGGTCCCTGTCAAGAAGGGAGGAAATTACTGATCCATGTAAGCCAATCAAAATTGGAACCCTGGTGTCAGACACTGTGCAAGAATGAATGCTCATCTTCTCTAGCTGTCAAGACTCTCCTATTTCCTTAAAATTATTCAGCAGTGCAGATTTGACCATGAGACCACAGGAGGAATTGGCAAACCCAGAATGCATGATGTGTTAGAATCATGTCAGCCTCTTTTCAGTTCTGTCACGGACCCATTTGTGCTCATGGCTGCTTTAGAGTGGGCATTTTAGTCAGAGACCTAGTTTTCCTCTTTGCAGCTTGATGATAATGAAACCGTTTAGCCTGACCGTGGGTTTTAGGAGAATGACTGAGAAAAATGTTTTTTGAAAAATGAGAGTTATTTTAGCACGGGTAATGGAAGGGAACCGGGAAGCCATTACAAGTTTCCCACAGGCCATCAAGAGCTTTCTCTCTGGCCATACTTCTAGGGAAAATGCCAGTCCTTGGAAAATGACTGGCTTTGTGATAGCTGCCTGGTGTCGTCTTCTTTTTAAGCTCGGCTTCCTGGTAAGCCCTTTTCTCAGACTTGCTGTTAGTGCAGTTGTTCTGTGATTTCTCTTTAGCTACATTCCCCTACTGCCTTGGCTGTGCAATTTCCATCAGAAACACAGGAAGAAAGGAACGCGGAGCCTTCTAGGTGTTGTTTGATAGTAGAACAAGTAATGCTCAAACTTTTAGAGTCATTCACACAGACTGCCCAATGGTACATTAGATGTTTGTTCAGGAAAATGGTTACAATTGGACCATAAATAGTAGGCAGACAGCCTATTCATAGACTGGAACCTTAGGATGACAAAGGCTGTACATGGCTGAGGAGGAATGGAGGAGCCTGTGGTCTGAAGGGCATGAGAGATGCCAAAAAGAGATTGGACATGGCCTGCTGGAGTGTGAGGTTCTTTGTTTTTTTGCTTTTGTTTTTTTTCCCGTACTCTTACGATTTTCTTTTCCTAAAAAGAAAATTCAGCAATGTGTCTAGTATGTGTTAAATGCTGAATAAGATTTTCTTTTTAAATGAAAAAATAAAGGAGCTGGGTGTGGTAGTGCATGTGTGTAGCCCTAGCTACTTGGAAGGCTGAGGCAGATGGGTCACTTGAACTTAGGAGTTTCAGGTTATAGTGAGTTATGATTACTCCATGGCACTCCAGCCTGGATTACAAAAAGGGGCTCTGTCTTTAAGAAATAATAAAACAAAAATTAAAAATTAAATAAAGAATAAAGGGAATGATGAATTAACATGTTAACTCCCAACAAAAACAGCAATAATAACAACAAAAGGCCACACAAACTATATAGAGATGTCAACATTTGAGAAATGCCCAATACTGAGTTCCCAGAGAAATGAGATACATCTCACCTTATTACTCACAATAGAAACTGGCGGGAAAGCTCAATGAAGATTTTCTACTTCTTCAGCCATCATGAGTAAGTTAAGGAGACATAACTAGAAGAGCAAGGCTTATATGAGTGTATATAAGTCCTCTGGGAAGCAGACAGTAAGGTGGAGTTAGAAGTACAAAAGCATATTTGGAGTAACACTTGTTAAGGATAAAGGGAGAGGGAGCAGGAGTAGGCAGAGAGAGTCTTTATACTGCAATGCAGGTTTGACACCTGTGAAAAGAGAGAAGGAAGGAAGGAAGTTTGCCTAGGAAGAGACTCAGTTGCTGGTTCCATTTCAAAAGTCCAGCCTGATTCAATAGAAAGTACTAATACAAAGACTCCCTGTAGAAGAATCCCATGTTGAGTAGAAATATCCAGGATCTGGTACTTCTTCCATGTTCAGTCACTGACTAGGAGTGCATGTGCCCTTGATTCAAACAGTACTGTAGCTCCTGAAGACACACTTCGATAGGTATTTCTTGGGTAATCTCAGTTTCTTTGGCAAAGTGTAGTCTTAATGTTTATTATATGTATTTTATAGTAGTATATATAGTCTTAACTATATAGATACATATATAGTAGTATAGCCTATATGTATATATAGTCTTAACATTTATTATATGTATTTTATATTAACGTTTATTATATGTATTTTATTTAAATGTCATAATAAATTTGGGGTAACAATATTTTCCGAAGAGATATATAGAGCCTTATCCCGTGCTACAGCTATCTACAGGGGAGTTGGAGTTGGCATGGGAAGGAGGGAAGGTGTTATATAACAAATAGTCCATGAAACTGAGGACATCTGCTTCTGGATTTGATGGTGTCATTTATAAAAGACCAAAAGTTCCCTTGACAATAACTAGAAAGCCAGAAAAAAAAGAAAAAGCAAAAATTGTTATTTGAATGGATTAGAGGTTGCAAGGCAGCCAGGACTTCAGAGACCAAGATCTAAGGGAGAAGAGAAGTTTACTGCAAAGTGAGGAAAACTCTGCATGCTGCTTTTTCCATAGGGATATTTTTCCAATTTATGAAATGAAAAAAGAGGCTGAGGAGCTAAGCAGAAGTATAGGTGGGGTAACAAAGTAAAGTTTGGGCCTGCTAAAGCAGCCAGGTCTTGAAGGGCCAAGATCCCAGAGAGAAGGCAAGTACAGAGAAATAAGTTCACATTTGGCACTAGTCTTCTCCTTGAAGCATTTTCTGATTTAGAAACCAGGCAGGGCCAGAGGCTATGAAGCAGAACAGAAAGCAGCTAAAAAGCAGAGTGAAGTGGAGGGTTTGCACGTGTGTGTGTGTGTGGCGGAGGGGGTGCTGTGGAGGGGGAGCAGTTTTATGGTGCTAAGGAGATAAAAATTTAAGTCCAACACCTGCCAAGCCAAAAATGTGGATATAGTAAATACCCTAGGCTTTCAATTCTCTACACCCTAAGGGTTAAGTAGCCTAAATTCTCAAAGAATGTAACAATGATGTGTTGTTCACTCTCTGCCAAAGTATATTGTAAATTCACTATGAAGGGAGGTACCATTGTAACTTTACAATATTTCAATCATGATTTTTGGCAGCCAATAGGAAATTTACCAGTCATATCAGGAAACAAAACAAAGAAAAACAGACAATAGACAAAGGCTTATGGGAATCCAAGCTATTCATCAGTCATACATTTCTCTCTTAAGAATTGTGATTGGTATATCTGAGAAAGCAGATTATAAGACGGAAAATTTCAAGAGATAATTGGAATCTTTATAAAAAAGACAAAATGGAATTTTAAGAACTGAAAAGTACAATAGCTATAATAAGGAACTCAGTATCAGATGGACACAGTTGAGAGGATAAGGGAACTGGAAGAGAGGATAGCAAAAAAATATGTAGACTGAAGCAGACAAGCTACATGTTGAAAAGTCTAATACATGTGCATCCGGAATGTCAGAAGAGAGAGACAGAGAAAGAGAGAGGGAAAATGGAGCAGACACAGTCTTGAAGAAGTACTGATTACGAACTTTCCAGAATTACAGAAAATGTAAACAGTAAGCTATGAATTCAGAAGCACTACAGACCCCATCCAGAGAAAATACCAAGAAAACTGCAACTTGGCACATCATAATAAAACTGTTAAAAACTAAAGACAAAGGAAAAATCGTAAAAGTAGCCAAGGGGCAAAAAAGGATAAACTATCTTCAAAAGAGAAAAAGTAAGACTGATGAAAACGTTTTTAAAAGAAATGGTGGGAAACAATAATATTACACCTTAAAGTGCAAAAAGTGAGTAAGTGCCAACTAGAACTTTCTCTCCAGTGAAAATATTCTTCTAGAGTGAAGTAAAATAAAGACATGTCCAGACAAAGAAACACTAAGGAAACACTGTAGCCCCAAATCAAAGCAAAGGAATGCAGGAAAAAATTAACAGCAAAAGAATAAGTGAGAATATGAATAAAGCTAGGTGAATATAGATTTAAAAATGTCTTTGCAAGTTCGCAATGTATGTGGAAAAATTTGTAATAACAATGCCAAAATACAGAAGTGAGCATAATAAATTTAAAATGCTTTAAGGCTTTAGCTTTGGCTGATTATGTAGTAAAACTTTTCATTCTACAGGTAATGTGATTAAATATTCTTATGATAGCAAATTTGTATCCTTTGTGGAAGTAACCAAAAGTCACCTGAAATCTAATGAAGAAGATAAAACAGAAATAGAACAAAAATAAAACATATGATTTTAGACTTTTAAATAAAAGGACATTTTCTTGTGTGCCCTTTAGACCAATCATGAATAAGATTTCAAAGGAAGAGGTTCAAACTTCCATAGAGTAATGGCAGTTTTCCAGTGTAACTGCTTTGTGTATGTGGAAAGGATTTGTATCAAACAACTGTAACATTCCTTCAAACACTGAAATACAGTTCAATGGCTGTATCACAAAGTAATCTCAGTTCTTATTACTTTCTATTGCCAATTGCAGGGTTCACAAATTCCATGGGAAACCAGCTCTATAAAATATTTTTCAGTAAACCTTTATTGAATCAAAACATACATATGAAAATGTAAACAAATTCTAAGTATATGGCACAATGCATTTTCAGAATGGACACCTCCATGAACTCACCACCAGGTTAATGAAATCTGACCAACAGCCCCAGAAGTCCTCTCCCCCGTGTCCACCCCAGTCACAACTCCTCTTGCGGTAACCACTCTTCTGACTTTTATCATGACTGATACATTTTTCTCATTTTGAACTTTAAATGCCTTTTTGTCTGGCCTATATCACTCAATATTATGCTTATGAAATTCATCCATATTATTGATGTAGCAGTAGTGGTCCATTCTCATGGCGACGTAGTATGCCATTGTATAAATATACTGCAATTTTAAAAATCATTCATGTTGTTAAAGGATACTTGAATTGCTTCCAATTTGGTGATACTACAAATGGCATTTCTATGAACATTCTGGAGCATGTCTTTTGGTGTCATCCCACCTAAAAGTGAAATTACTGGATTACAGGATATGCTCATGTTCAGTGTCAGGAGATATCGCCAGTTTTCCAAAGCATTGCGTCGAGGCGTTCTCCCTTCAAAGTGTACAAGACGCTGTGCACATCCTTGTCAGCACATGATGTGGTTTGCATGTCTAAGTTTACCCATTTTGGTAGGCTTGTGATTGTACCTAGCAGTTTCCATTTCCATTGCCCTGTTGACTCTGTAGTCATTTTTGTGTTTAGTGGCCATCTGAATAGTCTCTGTTGTCAGGGACCTGTTTAAAGGTCTTGTTTTTTGTTTTTGTTTTACTGGTTTGCATGTCTTTTTCTTATTTATGTTAAGAATTTTAAAATATATTTTGCATATGAATTATGTGTCAGTTACATGTTTTGAAATTCTGTCTCTCATGCTTGCCTTTTCACTCTCTTAATGGTGGTTTTTAATAATTAGAAGTTCTTAAAATTTAATATAGCTCAGTGTATTTTTTCTCTTCATGTTCAGTGATCTATGTATCCTTTTAAGACATCTTTGCTCATCCTAATGTCAGGAAGATAAGTCCCAGTTTACTTCAAGGAGCTTTAATATTGTACCTTTCTCATTTCAATGAACAATCTATCTAGAATTAATTTTTGCCTGTGGTGTGAGATAGAGGTCAATATTTGATTTTTGTCCACTATGGAAATTCAGATGACTCAGAATAATTGAAAAGACTGCTTTTTTCTCCATTGCACTACAATGTCACTTTTGTGAACACATATGTGTGTCTCTTTTGGCATTCTTTCAATTTGTCTACTCCACTATCCTTTCACAAGCACCACACTGTCTTAATTACTGTGGCCTTATAGTAAGTCTTGCCATCTACAAGTTTAAGTTTTCTAGCTTTTTCCTTCTTCAATATTGTCATGTGCTAACCCTTGTATTTCCAGATATTTGAGAATCAGCTTCTCAGATTTGACCAAAAAAAATTAACCTGGTGGGATTTTAATTGTGACTGCAATAAATCTATAGATATTTGAAGTGGGGTGAGAACTGACATCTTAACCATATCAAGTCTTTCATATTATGAACATGCTATGTTTCTCTATTTATTTAGATCATCTTCAGTGATTCTCAGTTCTATAATTTTCTGTATAGAAAATTTCCAGTTTCCCTTCACATCTTTTGGTTAATTTACTCATAAGAATTTGTGTTTTTCATGCTATTATAAAAATATGTCATGTTTATTTTCTATTTTATATGCTGTTATAGATACATAATTGATTTTCATATATTGATTTTATATCTGGCAACATTAATAAATTCACTTATTAATTCTAATAATTTATCTGTTGACTATTTTGTATTTTCTATATATTCAATCATCTTACTTGTATATTTTGATAATTTTATTTCTTTCTATTTAGACTTTCTCCGTTTTTCTTCTTTTATTTATTGTACTTGGTAGGCCTCCTTGTATGACCCTGAATAGAAATGGTTACAGCAGGCATTCTTATCTCACGTCTGGTTCAGAAACAAAGCCGTATGTATTTTACCATGATGTTTGACATTTACTGCAAGGTGGTTGGCTTTCTTACTCAAATTAAAGAAATTTCCCTTTGTTCCTAGTTTGCTAAGAGGTTTTTGATATGTGTTGAAATTATCAAATGTTTTTTCTATATTCCTTAAAATGACTGTATGATTGTATTTCTCCTTTGTTTGGTTGCCATAGTTAATTGTATTGATTGATTTTCAAATGTTAAACAAACCTTACATTCCTCAGATAAATCCAAAGTAGTTGAAATTTATTGCCTTTTAATTTATAGATGGGTTAGAATTGCTATTATTTTGCTTAGGATTTTTGTATCTAAATTTATGACAAAGTTGATCAGGTTTTATCGGGTTTTGGGGTCAAAGTAATGTTAGTCTTACAAAATAGTTGGGAAATATTCTCTGAAGAGATGTGTAAGCTTGATGTTACTTCTTCTTTAAATATTTGCCTGCCAGTGAAACCTTTGAGGACTTATTTCTTTGTTAGTCAATTTTTAATTCAAGGAACTAATTTAATTGGCATAGGATCATTCAGATCTTTTGGCAAGATATGAGATTCTAGAAAACAGACAATTTTATTTAAATTTTCAAATTGATTGGCACAAAGTTGCTTATAATTTTGTTTATTCTTGTAAAATACGTAGGATCTCTAGAGATGTCTTTTTTTTAAGTTCTTATATTTGTTGTTTGTGCCTATTCTCTTTTTCCTTGACTGGAAGTTACCAATTGTATTAGTTCAAGGCTTCAACTTTTGTCTTCATTCAGAATTTTTTTCATAAACTGTAATATTTTCTAGACTATAAATTCTTAATCACAAAAAAGTGCAGAGCAAGAGAAACCTCAAACTATAAGCACTAAACATCAAAGACGATGGGAACACCACAAAGTGTATTACAGACAAGGTTCTGAAACACAAGTTATTAACTGATTTCTTTACATTTTCATTTAAGTAACTTTATTATAAAATTGTTGTTATTTATATATTTTAGAGTACCAAATTCACATCTATTCTCACATAAAAGTTAGCTTTCTACTTATCTTAATGCCAAATATCTCATAGCGAACTTTTAGTGATGTTTTTATCTCAATTTGTGCAGAAAAAGAAGACACAATGCGAGAGTCAGATGCAGATGGTTCTACTAAACATTTGTTTTCTATTTCAGTAATTTTTGATTTTCTCTTTATAATTTACTTCCTTCCACTTCCTTCAGATTTCATTTGCTGTCATTTATCTAACTTTCTAGACTGGATACTTAGATCATTTATTAGATAACATTTTTCTTTTTCTTAGTATGAACTCATATTTTACTTATGTCTTCAGATGACATTGGAGAAAGCAATGGCAGGTAGAATTAGCTCTTTGGTCTTCTGAACACAAGGGTAGACAGCCTTCAGAGAACAGAAAGATGATAAAAAATAAAATAAGTAGAGTGGAAATTCTCAAAGTGCAATTGGTGGGCCAGAAGCATCAGCATTACCTGGGCACTTGTTAAAAATGCAAATTCTTGGGTCCCACTCCAGACCAGCTGAGAAACAAACTCTGGCTAGGGCCCAGCATCTGTGCGTTAGCAAGTCCTGTGGGTGATTCTGATGTATACTAATGTTTGAAAACCACTGGCATAAGGAAATGCTGAAAAAGTGGGAAAAGTGGGGTCTTCAGAGTTAGCCGCAAACCTTGCTTTGCCAGTTCCTAGCTGGGTAATCTCTGGCAAGTCTCTTGATTTTGTTACTATTCAGTGTTTTCAACAGTAAACGGGGAGAATAATTGCTACAATTAATCAAGTTTAAAAAAGGAGGATTTTGATACATAGTACTGATACTACTCCTGTGAACAGTGGTAGTGCTAATACTACTGTTATTACTAATTTTTTGTTAATTATTTTTTAAATAAAATGAATCTGAAAAATCTGATTTTCACTGGAATAGTAAGAGGTAAAGAATTTTCCTTAGTCTGTGTGGTATCACAAAACAGTATCATAATTTTATTTGTTTATTGGTGAAGCACATTAAAAAGTAACCTTGGCACTTTCAGATCATGGGAGGCTTTCCTTGTTGATGAGGTCGTTGTCAGAAGGTGGCTTATCGTGAATAAGACTCTGTTCAGTGAGGGACAAGTAGCTCATCCTGGGACTCTCAGGATGACATTGCCAAATAAAAAGCAAATGCAATTCTTTGAAGAAAATTGCTGACTACGCATCAAAAACATGTTTTTTTACACCTACATTTGTGCCTTTTTCTGAGTTCTAGTAGATATAAGGCCCAAAGAGTTGCCAGATCTCTCTACTCCTCAATTACAAGCCACTCTCCTTTCTGGTAAATGGCTCTGCACTTGTGAGATAGGAAGTTGGCAGGACTTGTTTCTCAAGACACAGCTCCCAAAGACCCTGTGATAAAACAGGATGCAGTAAAGAAGCCAGCTGAAACCGGTCAGAATTAAGATGGTGATGAAAGTGACCCTTGCTTGCCCTCAGTGCTCATCATACACTGATTATAATGTATTAACATGCTAACTTTCTCACCAGTGCCATGACAGGTTATAAATGCCATGGCAATGTCCAGAAGTTACCTTATATGGTCTAACAGGAGAGAAAGCCTCAGTTCTGGGAACTCTTTGCCCCTTTTCTGGAAAATTCATGAACAATCTACCCAATAGTTAGCATGTAATCAAGAAATAACAATAAACACTGATAGCCAACAGCCCATACAACAGCTACTCTCTATACACTGCCACTTCCATAAACCTGCTTTCTTCCACTCCTGGCTTGCTCTTGAATTCTTTCCTGAATGAAGCCAAGAATTTCTGGGGTGAGCCCCAACTTTGTAGCTCGCCTATCCTGTGCTACATGGAGAACCCTGGGTAAAAGAAGCAAAGTAAATAACCTGGCTCTTCCTCTCTTCCTTTTTACACCCTGGAGCAAGTGTATCTGGCTCCAGTCTCTTCACCACACTGTAGAACATACGTTAGCAAACACAGTAGAGAGAAGACATTTTCTAGTTCATTTGCTGCCTCCCATTTGGCTACTATTGTTTTAGTAGTAATGGTGTGGGAAGGAAAGTGTAAACTAATCGCGTACACAGATGACTCAACTTGAAAATTAAGTGAAGATGCCATGAAATGTTTACCAGATATTAGGTGGTTAGCAATCACATTGGATCAGAGTTTTAAAATTCCTGTTCTTCTTTGTCTTGCACAGGCTCTGGGCCTGAAAACTGTCCTTTAGCCTATGCACACATGGCACTGATAGACAATGACTCTTCCTCTGTTTTAAAATCCTGGTTACTTTTCCTTTCTTCTCTCCTCCCATCCCCACAGGCTCTCACTTATTCCAAAAGAAATGAGAAAAAAAATTAGCCGCCTGTAGCTTCTGCTTTAAAAGATAAAGACAACTTAATTTCCTTGAGATTCTTACTCCAAGATCAAGTGTATAACATAGCATGCACTCAATGCGTTTTATTTAATGCATTTAATTCATCAAATTGCTATGTTTACATACAAGTTAATCCAGGATACTATGCAAATTAAAGAGCTTGTCAAAAAAAAAAAAAATGAAGGCTTTCAAATTAGTCTGAGAGGTACCTATTACTCATTGAATCATGGAGTCAATCATTGCATACTTCAGGAATGTCTTTTATATATTCAACATCATCAGAGTTTTTTACAAACCCCACATTACATGTCACTCTCAACACATGGGTACCTCACTACTCACACATGGAAACCTGCCCATTTGCAAATAAATGTGACATTTATGTAACTAGAATCCACTTTCAAAGCATACTGCCGTATTGATTGGATTTGAATGGTACTAAATATCTCCCCAAACTTAGAAATGGCACAAGTGGTCCATATTATGAACACCCATCTGCAAACAGACAAAAAGTTAGATACGTGTTGTAGCACCGTGCTCATGCACATTTATATGTATGTACACTTTTGCACAGGTGGTATGTGGGCTGAAGGTGGCTACAGGAGACAGACTTTCTAAGCATTCATCTAAGAAGCCTGGGGTCTGAGAAGAGCAGGACAGGCAGGCAGGATGCCATAGTGTGAAAGCATTCAGCTTCTTCAGAGTTGGATTCACTGTGTGGCTTTTCATTGTACTTACAGATAAGCAATTTCCTCTATATTTGTATAAAGGATACAGGAGTAGAAGGCTACCTGTACACTGGGATATAGATCCACACACTAGTCATAGTGATTCACACGGCATATGGACGATGACACTGGCACTCCAGGGGACGCTCAGAACCATATGGGGGCATTTCCAGTTGTTGCATTTACTGAAGGACGGAAGGGGCTCCAGTGTTTAGTGCCTAACATCTGGAGATGTTAAAAATTCAACAATGTCCTAAACAGTTCTGAAAGATAAGAATTGTCATATCAAAAATATAAATTGCACTTTCTTTAAGAAACAGCTATTTTTTTGTTCATATCCATTGATTTTTCCCACCTTGGGATCTTGGGATCTCAAATAGTTGTTATGAGTTGTAGGAATCTGTAAACTACAGTTGTTATTTTCAATTTCAAGCTTATCCAGACTTCTTTTCTGACTTCCAGAATCATCGTTAAACTGCTGTTCTACGTCTCTATCTGGATGTCCCGAGGACATCGTTCAACACATCCCAAGTCAAACTCATTCTCTTCTCCCTCATACCTTCTCTTTATCAATTATCCTCTATAATGGTAAATTTTTTCACTGCCATGGCAGTCAAGTTAAAAACCTGGGGATCATCCTAGGCATCGTCCTCTCCTGAACCTCAGATGTAATTAGTCACCAAATCCTGGTCTTCTGCCCCCTTAGTTTCTTCATTTTTGTCACTCTTTTATTCAATCCTTCTGTTACTGCCTGAGTTTGGCCTCTTCTTCTCTCTCATCTGAACTATTTTGTTAGTCTTCTAACTGGTCTTCCTGCCTCACTGCCTTAGTTAGGAAACTGGGTTGCAAGTGACAGAAAACTCAACTAAATAAGCTTACACAACTGAGAAGTCTGAAGGCCCAAGGACAGCTCAGTCCACGGTAGAGAGATACACAGTGAGAGCTCTGTCTCACTCCATCCTTTTACCTTACAACTTTCCTCTGTGTGACTCCATCTAGGCAGGCTCTCCCAGTGTGGATGATGATGGCAGCTCAGTTCCAGGCTTACAGCCTGTTCTTGGATCTGAGCTGAAAGAGACAGCCTCCTTTTTAACTGTTCCGGCAAAGCCCCAGGATAGGCCATCCTTCGCTCTTACCCAAATGAGTTAGGAAAGGAGTTAAGTCATCCCACACAACCCCATCAGTTGTGCATGGAGAGTAGTTAGTTCCTCAAGAAAAACACAGGTTTTGCTGAGGTGGGCGGATCACAAGGTCAAGAGATCAAGACCATAAAAAAAAAAAATAGAAAATCACAGGTTTTGTTAATGGAAGAAGAGACAATGTGCACTTGGGAGTACACATTCATTAAACACCTCTCTAACCCAACTTCCATCCACGCACCAGAGTGATCTTTTCATGCATAGTGAGTCGTGGCGTTGTCTTGATCAAAATCTTTCCATAACTTTCCATTGCCTACATGATAGAGTCTAGGCAAGCATGAGCAGTGCTCGGAAGATCTGACCTCTGCCTACTTCTTATGCCCTTCTTCTCTCACCTGCTTTCTACTATGTATTAGCTCCAAACACTGAGATTCACCAAACACCTCACACTGTGCTGTGCCTGGAATTTGCTCTGAAGGCTACACCCCATTTTTCCACCTAGAAAATAACTAAATATCTATTAATTGCCTTCTCTCTCCTAATCCTTTTTCCACAATCTCTTGTCTTTGCATCCCCACTAAACCTGAGACTCGTACCGGAGCACCCGTGACTCAGTCCTATCCTGATTGGTCTGTCTTTCCTTTCTAGATTGTCACTCCTTAAGGCTAGGGATAGACATTTTGCTTCCCAAATACCTAGCAAGGTGCATGGTCCATATTTGACACCAATGACTATCTAGTGAAAGATCAAATCAATAAAATATAATAAGAATAAAATGTCTATCATTGATAAAGCCAAAAAGGATAGAAATACAATTTTTGACACTCAAAAAATTAAAATACATGGGGAAAATAAATCAAAAGAGGTTCTTAGTGCTGGAAAGGAAGTGACTACTTTGTGTGGGATCTCCAATTACAGCATTATGTAGTGGGTCACTTTGTTAATTCGTTAAATGATCATTAGTGTGAGAGGAATATTTGATAATGTAATTTGGTGATAACTGTACTTGAGATCTATGTTTATATAATCAGGGGGGCTTGAGAAGGTTTCCTAAAATGACTTGCATTTACTTCATTAGTATTCCCAACAACTTTAGGCAGAGGGCAGATTGCAGTGAGTGTAAGGGTAGAGAAGCTATGAGCACTGATTGCTTTGTCTTCTAAATCTAAAATCTTCCCAGTGTGTCCTGTTTAGATGGAAATGACTACCAAGCACTCAGGCTAACGGCCAAGGTCATTTTTTCAGCGAGGCGGTAGTTCAGCTGTGTCCAGCGCCCTAGGCAGGACTTGAAAGAGCCCCTCCTCCACACCACAGGTCTACTTTGAACAACAGTCCAAGAAAAGCTCCCCTGGAACGGTGAATGCTAAACAATACCTTCTTTACTCCCCAGAGGCTCAACTCAAAGAACATTTTTTATTAGGACTTTGCTAAGAATTTAGGGAGAGCTAAATTTGGTTTATAGCAGAACAATGAAAGCTCTGGATAATGGAGATCATGGCTGTATTTCTGAATAATTGTGTCCTGAATTGACTGTCTCTAGAGTTCAAATTCTTCTGGAAAGTGCCAGCCCTTGATTTCCCTGCACTGAGCCATCATCTGTGCTAAGAATGGAACTCAGGTTTCTTAATTCCTCAGCCAGAACTCCATCTATTAGAACACTGTGCCTCTCAATTATGTCTTAAATTAGGCATATAAATGAATTCACTCACACTCTTTCTGCCTACCGAGTTTCTGCAAAGGGACTTATCAGTGCTTCGTAATACAGTTGGGAGAATTTCCTCAGCTCTCCAGTTAAACTCCTACAGACGCCAGGAGTGGGAGAAACTGAGACTGAAAAGCACAAGTCTCCTTGAGTCTTCTAAGAGCTGCACAGTCACTGCCCCACCCTCACCCCCATCATAGGTCAGACATGAAAGAAAGGAAATCCTCCCAGTCCTAGGCTAAACCCCACCCGAGAAGTTAAATGCTTAATCTGTTTGCCCAGCAAGTTATAAAGATATTTTACAAGCGTGGAAAGGAATATGCTCGCATGCAACTGCACGTTGCTCTTTGCCATCGGTGGAAATCTAAATTCGGGCTCTGCCTTATCTCCTGGCTGTCTCCCAATTGCGCCTGTCCAGTGGGAAGACTGAAGAAAGGGCTTTAATGAATTAGAGCAAATTGCTTGGCACTGCTCTGACCTGAGAGCCGAGGGGAGCTTGGTGGCAGAGTGCCTTTTATTTTTGATGAGCTCTCTGGCCTATCTTTTCAATGTTCTTTTTCTTTTTGGTCACTTGACGCTCTAGTGCCTGTAGTGGGGAGGGGGAGCCACAAAACAAATCCAAAGGAGAATATAAATAAATTTCATTTGGAATCTTGCATAATATCAGCCAATGGCAACAGCAGGTTTTTGACAGGCCTGCGAACTTCCCCAAAACAACACCCTGCCAGCCTGGCTGTGATTCAGGCATGAGTCAACACTGGGAGATGGGCTGCTGCCAGCCCGCTTCCCCAGCCGAAAGCTCTCCCCCAGGCCGGTCAGTCTATTAACATTTAGAATCTGGGCTGGACTGGCTTGTTATTAACAGTGCTAGTACCCCTCAAGGTAATCACGCAGGGAAATCTTTTCTTCCAGCCTGGGGAATAAAACTACAATGAAGAAAGAAAGAAAGATGCCTCTTCATCACAATATGATCTTTGATACAAAGGGGGTCAGTACACAGTTTTTACAGCTGACACAATTATTCTAGACCGAAGAAAAGCTCTTTCCACACCCCCTGGAGTCTCGTTATAATGAGGCCCAGGCGTGCTATCACCTTTTTGTAAACCCAGCGAGGAATGGCGCCTGCTGAACTGAGAGGAGATGTCACCGGGGTCGTTAGAGTCCCAAATGCTGTGGAAATAATTTTCTACTGTTATTAGGAGACTACCTATCACAGGCACTTTTCTCGAAGACTGCTTTTCACTTTGAAATTAGGGATGTGCTTCAAAGAGTCATTCTCACTCTGTGCACATGAAGCAACAATCACAAATCCCCCAGACCCCCCCCCCCCCCCGCCCAAAAAAAAACTTGCCACTTTGCTGAATGAGAGATGTGGCCTTCCTACTAAATGCCCACGGAGTCTTCGGAGCTAGGAAACCACAGTATAGTCGCGATTTTGCAGACATGGACTCAGAGTGGAGCTATCAGACATGAAACTTTCTCCAACTAACTATGTGGCCAGGAGTGAGACATAATGGGGAGAAAATCACTTTTGTTGTCAGTTTTCTCCCCGTCATTTCTTTGTGCTTGAAATAGGGATCAATTTCTAAAACCAGGATTAGGGAGACTTCTCCCTTCTTAAGGTTGAGTTATTTACTCTCCTTTCCTTTAACCTTTTAATCAGCTAATAAACGGTATATGCACCACTCACAGTGCTTTTGTTAAATTATTTCTCCGCTGTAAAAAACGCAAAGTAACTTTTGATATTCTCACATCCATTAAGAATCCAGAGATGGGAGTTTAGGATGTACCAACCCTGTCTTTCCCTTTGGTTCTTTAGCAGTGGTTTTATAATCACTTTTTTATTCATCCACAGTAGAAAGAACAAAACAAAATGGATTAGCTGGCAAAATTCCTTAAATGGATCATTTAAGCACACCTTAGAAAACCGCAGGTGTGGAAATGGGAAGTTCAATCCAGGAGGATATTTTGGAGCTATGATTCTTGCCCATTCCTTTTTTTTTTTTTTCAAACAGCTTCTCTTGGCACCTTGAACGTCACTTGTCTTGTGGGAACACTTGTCCCTTGTGGTAAAGAAATGACTCAGGTGTTAAAAAAAAGTTCTTAAAAAAGTGGCAATCTTGCACTCACAGAAGATGGGGCTGTAACTACAAGATTATGCTGGGAGAACTATGATGGCTGTCAGTGAGCTCTCACTTCGGAAGCAACTTCCCTGCAAGTTATGCCCACATCTCCTGCGCCAGCCAGCGTGTGGGCGTGAATGGGCTTTCTCACAAATGCTGGCCCTAGTTTTTTGTTTTTGAAAATTTAGCCTTTGCTGTTTACTCTAGTTTCAGACATGATATTTTCAAAAGCAAACTTGGGATCTACAGGATCTTTTCTCTCCCTTTCAACACCCTAACATAACATTGGCTGTGGAAGCCAACCTTGTTCGTCAGTAGTTCACCGTCAGATGGCCAAGAGCACACGGACAGCAGTGACACCCAGCCAGTGAATCCCAGCCCAGGCGGCGGCGTTAGTGCGTTTACCTACAACCTGACTCTCCGATGGTTTTCTGGCCTCAGTCTTTGCAGCTGCCTCCTCTTCTCTCCCTCTTGATGGCCGCAGATCTCTGCTTATCAGCCGTTTCCATGCTGGCTTTGTCTGCTTCTTTGTAAGCGCTTCTCAGCAGTTTCTGCAGCATGCACCGCATTGTCAGGGTCTAGTGGATAAGCTGCCTCGCCGGCTTCAGTCATTCTGGGCCTCCTTTGTCTTGTTTCCCTTCTGATGGCCTAATTTCACACACATTCTGACAAAGGACTCTTTTCAAAATAAACAGGCGATATGGGTGTGCTATTGTTCCATGCACTGCCAGATTATTATTTTTTAAATGCATTCAGTGCATGGATTTATCATGTAAACTCCTATTGAAAACCATTGCCCCCGGCAAGGATTTGCGCATTTGGGTAATTTCCTGAAATTCTCAAGTGTGTGTATTTGTAGTGTCTGTCTTCCTTCCCTTCAAATGGATGCAGCCATGTCGGAGCAATTCATAAAGAATATTGATTGCACAAAAGCACAAAACTGCCAATTTTGATGCTTGCTCCTCATCTCCTGCTGCAGACCCTAATCTCTAAGAAGCGCTCCCTTTTGCTAAGAGTTCAAAAGGAGCACACCATTTGTATTCACATATAACAGGATCTAAGCTTCAGTAATATTCTATCAATTTTCTTGGTGTCAGTGTTGTGTCGAGTTGGGACTAAAAGCTGGAAAATTATTCTACCTGTGGAAACAGGTGCTTTTCTTCCTAACTCAGCAGAGTCAAGCACGAATGCAATAATGCACATATATTCAAACATGGACTGTGCTGCCTTCTTCTATGTCACTTGATTTGGTAATCTTATACATTTTAGGCCGTTAGTAACTGAATTTGTTTGGGAACTTGGTTCATTGCCTAAAATCTGTGCAAGGCAGTGTCATTTGAAGATCTTCTTTTCCTTTAGGGTTTTATTCTTTGAATGAATAATTCAGCTTAATAATGTCTATGATCTGTGAGGTTAATTGACACCAAAAGAAGCTTTCTACTGCTTTAATGGAGTCTGTCTTTGTACACTTTTCACTGAGTTATCCAGTTGTTTTTTTTTTTTATTTTTTCCTCTTGAGCCTTGTATTTCCCAAAAGATTCATTTTGTTTCAAAAGCCACAACCACGTTAAGAGTGTGGTTCACACCTTGTAATGTCTTTGGAATGCAGGGGTCAAGGTTATTATCCAAAGTTCATTAAAAAAAATTTTTTCGCTGAAGGGTATAAACAGACACTTTTCAAAAGAAGACATTTATGTGGCCAGCAAACATATGAAAAAAAGTTCATTATCACGGGTCATTAGAGAAATTCAAATCAAAACCACAATGAGATACCATCTCACGCCAGTTAGAATGGTGATCATTAAAAAGTCAGGAAACAACAGATGCGGAGAGGATGTGTAGAAAAAGGAAGGCTTTTACACTGTTTGGGGAAGTGTAAATTAGTTCAACCATTGTGGAAGACAGGTTTGTCAAAGATCAGATGGTTGTAGATGTGTAATGTTATTTCTTAGGCCTTTGTTCTGTTCCATTGTTATATATGTTTGTTTTGGTACCAGTATCATGCTGTTTTGGTACTGTAGCTTTGTATTATAGTTTGAAGTCAGGTAGCATAATGCCTCTAGCTTTGTTCTTTTCGCTTACGATTGTCTTGGCTATACGGGCTCTTTTTTGGTTCCGTATGAAATTTAAAGTAGTTTTTTTCTAATTCTGTGAAGAAAGTCAATGGTAGCTTGATGGGAATAGCATTGAATCTATAAATTACTTTGGGCAGTATGGCCATTTGCATGATATTGATTCTTCCTTTGCATGAGCATGGAATGTTTTTCCATTTGTTTGTGTTCTCTCTCATTTCCTTGAGCAGTGGTTTGTAGTTCTCCTGGAAGAGGTTGTAAGTTGTATTCCTAGGTATTTTATTCCCTTTGTAGCAATTGTGAATGGGAGTTTGCTCATGATTTGGCTCTCTGTCTATTGTTGGTGTATAGAAATACTTGTGATTTTTGCACATTTATTTTCTATCCTGAGAATTTGCTGAAGTTGCTTATCAGCTTAAGGAGGTTTTGGGCTGAGACGATGGGTTTTTCTATATATACAATCATGTCATCTGCAAACAGAGATAATTTGACTTTCCCTCTTCCTATTTGAATAACTATTTCTTTCTCTTGCATGATTGCCTTGGCTAGAACTTCTCATACTACGTTGAATAGGAGTGCTGAGAGAAGGCATCCTTGTCTTGTGCTGGTTTTCAAAGGGAATGCTTCCAGCTTTTGCCCATTCAACATGATATTGGCTGTGGCTTTGTCATAAATAGCACTTATTATTTTGAGATATGTTCCTTCGATACCTAGTTTATTAAGAGTTTTTAGCATGAAGGGGTATTGAATTTTATTGAAGGCCTTTTCTGCATCTATTGAGATAATCATGTGGGTTTTGTCATTGATTCTATTTATGTGATGGATTATATTTATTGATTTGTGTATGTTGAACCAGCCTTATATCCCAGGGATGAAGCTGACTTGATCATGGTGGATAACGTTTTCGATGTGCTGCTGGATTCGGTTTGCCAGTATTTTATTGAGGATTTTTGCATCAATGTTCATCAGGGATATTGGCCTAAAGTTTTCTTCTTTGCTGTGTCTCTGCCAGGTTTTGGTATCAGGATGATGCTGGCCTCATAAAATGAGTTAGGGAGGACTCCCTCTTTTTCTATTGTTTGAAATAGTTTCAGAAGGAATGGTACCAGCTCCTTTTTGTGCCTCTGGTAGAATTTGGCTGTGAATTCATTTTGTCCTGGGATTTTTTTGGTTGATAGGCTATTAATTACTGCTTCAATTTCAGAACTTGTTATTGGTCTGCTCAGGGATTTGACTTCTTCCTGGTTTAGTCTTGGGAGGTTATATGTGTCCAGGAATTTATCCATTTCTTCTAGATTTTCTAGTTTATTTGTGTAGAGGTGTTTATAGTATTCTCTGATGGTAGCTTGTATTTCTGTGGGATCTGTGGTGATCTCCCCTGTATCATTTTTTATTGTATCTATTTGATTCTTCTCTCTTTACTTCTTTATTAGTCTGGCTAGTGTTCTATCTATTTTGTTAATCTTTTCAAAAAATCAGTTCCTGGATTCATTGATTTTTTGAAGGGTTTTTCATGTCTCTATCTCCTTCAGTTCTGCTCTGATCTTAGTTATTTCTTGTCTTCTGCTAGCTTTTGACTTTGTTTGCTCTTGCTTCTCTAGTTCTTTTAATTGTGATGTTAGGGTGTCAATTTTAGATCTTTCCTGCTTTCTCCTGTAGGCACTTAGTGCTATAAATTTCCCTCTAAACACTGATTTGGCTGTGTCCCAGAGATTCTGGTACGTTGTGTATTTGTTCCCATTGGTTTCAAATAACTTATTTATTTCTGTCCTAATTTTGCTATTTACCAAGTAGTCATTCAGGAGCAGGTTCTTCAGCTTCCATTTAGTTATGCGGTTTTGAGTGAGTTTCTTATTCCTGAGTTCTAATCTGATTGCACTGTGGTCTGAGAGACTGTCATTGTTTCTGTTCTTTTGCATTTGCTGAGGAGTGTTTTACTTCCAATTATGTGATCAATTTTAGAATAAGTGCAATGTGGTACTGAGAAGAACGTATATTCTGTTGATTTGGGGTGGAGAGTTCTATAGATGTCTATTAGGTCCCCTTGGTCCAGATCTGAGTCCAAGTTCTGAATATACTGGTTAATTTTCTGTCTCATTGATCTGTCTAATATTGACAGTGGGGTGTTAAAGTCTTCCACTATTATTGTGTGGGAGTCTAAGTCTCTTTGTAAGTCTCTAAGAACTTGCTTTATGAATCTGGGTGTATATATATTTAAGATAGTTAGCTCTTCTTGTTGCATTGATCCCTTTACATTATGTAATGACCTGTTTCGTATTTTTTTTATCTTTGTTGGTTTAAAGTCTCTTTTAACAGAGACTAGGATTACAATTCCTGCTTTTTTTTTTTTTGCTTTCCATTTGCTTGGCAAATCTTCCTCCATCTGTTTATTTTGAGCTTATGTGTGTCTTTGCTCATGAGATGGGTCTCCTGAATATAGCATACTGATAGGTCTTGACTCTTTATCCAATTTGTCAGTCTGTGTCTTTCAACTGGGGCATTTAGCCTGCTTACATTTAAGGTTAATATTGTTATGTGTGAACTTGATCCTGTCATTATGATGCTAGATGGTTATTCTGCCCATTAGTTGATGCAGTTTCTTCATAGTGTTGATGGTCTTTACATTTCGGTTTGTTTTTGCAGTGGTACTGGTTTTTCCTTTCTGTTTTTAGTGCTTTCTTCAGGAGTTCTTTTAAGGCAGATCTGATGGAGACAAAATCCCTCAGCATTTGGTTTACTATAGCTGTCTGTAAAGGATTTTATTTCTCTTTCACTTATGAAGCTTAGTTTGGCTGGATATGAAATTCTGGGTTGAAGAGTCTTCTTCTTCTTTTTTTTTTTTTTAACAGTGTCTTGCTCTGTTGTCCAGACTGGAGCGTCTAGTGGTGTGATCTTGGCTCACTGCAACCTCCGTCTCCCAGGTTCAAGCAATTCTCCTGCTTTAACCTGTTGAGTAGCTGGGATTACAGTCATACACCGCCATGCCTGGCTAATTTTTGTTTTTTTTTTTTTAGTAGAGACGGGGTTTCACCATGTTGCCCAGGCTGGTCTTGACCTCCTGACCTTGTAATCCACCCACCTAAGCCTCCCAAAGTGCTGGGATTACAGGCATGAGCCACTGCGCCTGGTGAAAACTGTTTTCTTTCAGAATGTTGAATATTGCCTTCCACTTTCTTCTGGCTTGTAGGGTTTCTGCAGAGAAATCTGCTGTTAGTTTGATGGGTTTTCCTTTATAGGTAACCCAACCTTTCTCTCTGGCTGCCCTTAACATTTTTTCCTTCATTTCAACCTTGGTGAAACTCGATGGGGTTGCTCTTCACAAGGAGTATCTTTGTGGTATTCTCTGTATTTCCTGAATTTGGACGTTGACCTGTCGTGCTAGCTTGGGGAACTTCTCCTGAATAATATCCTGAAGTGTATCTCCAACTTGCTTCCATTCTTGGCTTCTGTCACTTTCAGGTACACCAACCAAACATAAGTTTGGTCTTTTCATATAGGCCCATTTTTTCTGGAAGCTTTGTTTTTTCCTTTACATTCTTTTTTCTCTATTCTTGTCTTTGCATTTTATTTCATTAAGTTGATCTTCAATCTCTGATATCTTTCCTTCTGCTTGATTGATTCAGCTATTGATACTTGTGTATGCTTCATGAAGTTCTCAGGCTGTGTTTTTCAGCTCCATCAGGTCATTTATGTTATTCTCTAAACTGGTTATTCTAGTTAGCAATTCCTCTAACCTTTTATCAGTGTTCTTAGCTTCCTTGCATTGGGTGAGAATATGCTCCTTTAGCTCAGAGGAGTTTGCTATTACCCACTTTCTGAAGCCTATTTCTGTCAATTTATCAAACTCATTCACCACCCAGTTTTGTTCCCTTGCTGGTGAGGAGTTGTCATCCTTTGGAGGAGAAGAGGCATTCTGGCTTTTGGAATTTTCAACCTTTTTTTGTGCTGGATTTTTCTTATCTTTGTGGATTTATCTACCTTTGGTCTTTGCTGTTGGTGACCTTTGAATGGAATTTTTGTGTGATCATCCTTTTTGTTGATGTTGATGCTATTGCTTTCCATCTGTTAATTATCCTTTTAACAGTCAATCTCCTCTTCTGCAGGTCTGCTGGAGTTTGCTGGAGGTTCACCCCATACCCTGTTTATCTGGGTATCACTAGCAGAGGCTGCAGAACAGCAAAGATTGCTGCTTGTTCCATCCTCTGGAAGCTTCATCCCAGAGGGGCACCCGCCAGATGCCAGCCAGAGCTCCTCTGTATGAGGAGCTCCTCTGTATCTACCCCTGCTAGGAGATGTCTCCCTGTCAGGAGGCACAGAGGTCAGGGACCCACTTGAGGAGGCAGTCTGTCCCTTAGCAGAATTTGAGCACTGTGCTGGGAGATCTGCTGCTCTCTTCAGAGCTGGTAGGCAGGAACACTTAAGTCTGCTGAAGCTGCACCCACAGCTTCCCTTTCTCTCAGGTGTTCTCCAAAGTTCATTTTTAAATACTACACTTGCTGTGGTTTTGGGGAAGCTTTGCCTTATAACCCAAGCATGCATTCACATATAAATATACAGTCTCAGATCGTCACTGACCTCTAACAAGTCTAGTGTTTTAGGTAACTGTATATTAATGTGGACAGCAATAAAAATTCTGTAGTTTAAAACCAAGACTGGTTGGTTCCAGGAATGATGTTTTAATGAAGGGCCCACTAAATATAGGACAGATGCTGGGTGTTATGCTAGGCTGGTAGTTGAATCTTGGATCAAACACAACTTTGGGATGACTCATACATTTACTAATTTATAAATGTAGCCTTCCTTGAAATCCCAATGTAAAGACCAGTGTCCTGATCTATGAAAGTGAATATAACCTTGAATTCAGAGAAAATAATTATGTATTCACTGAATAGAGAATCCTTAAGCTTATCACTTCTTCCTCCCACATCCTCCAGCTTTTTATTTTCTTTGAGTTTCACATGGGGGACTATGTGAAGCTGAAAGAATAAATCTGACTCCTGGAGATTTGTATAGCAATAAACAATAAAATCTTATCTTGACAGCCAACAGAAAATTGTTGGACAGCAAATTTATTTAGAAACAGCATCAGACTACCCAAGCAGGCATGTGGGATTTTGCTCTGAGGCTGCCTAGGATAGAACAGTGTGTGATGGACAATCGGGGAAGTATTCTCATCCTTCTGCTCACATCAGAAGCTTCTAGCCCTTAATTATTCACCATGCCTATGTTTATTCACCTGCCAAGAGCCTTCCTCTCCACCCTATTCTGTGGCCATGCCTGAGAGGGCCCATCTGTCTGCTGCAGAGGTTCAGCAGACAAAATTCCCCTTTCATTCACTTTTTCTACCACTAACCTCTGATTTTTTACACTTGCATATGAAAATGATCTCACTGTAAAGTTATAGAGAAAAACAGGATACAAAATTGTACTTCTAAAAAAATCCCAAGTATGTAAAAACTGACTATATTGGAAACAAATACATCAACATATTAGAAGTCATTGCCTGTATTTTGATCTTTACACTTTTTTCTAGTTTCCATTTTTTAACCATCAACATATGCTACTTTTACAGCTATATTTTTTCGTATAAGGTATATAAGATATAGGCCAGGCTCAGTGACTCATGCCTGTAATCCCAGCACTTTGGGAGGCCAAGGCAGGCAGATGACCTGAGGTCAAGAGTTTGAGACCAGCCTGGACAACATGGTACAACCCTGTCTCTACTAAAAAACACAAAAAAATTAGCTGGGCATGGTGGTGGGCACCTGTCATCCCAGCCTGTCTGAGAACTGAGGCAGGAGAATCGCTAGAACCTGGGAAGCAGGGGTTTCATTAAGCTGAGATCACACCACTGTACTCCATCCTGGGTGACCAAGCGAGACTCTGTCTCAAAAAAAATAAAAGTATATAACATAACTTGGGATATATCAAAATCAAATTAAGGAAACAAACTTGCTCAGAACACAAATTTAAGATTATAAATTATAATCTTTTGCCTTGTTTAAAGTGCAATGAAATAATTAAAAGGAAGAAGTAAAACTTTTAAGGTACTACAAACAATTTAACATTCCCAGTTGGTATGGCTGATGGATTTCACTTAATAAAACAATGGTGTAGAGTAAGCTGGACATTGTCACTGGTTTTCTCTGACAAAATAAGTGTAGGTAGGGGAGTCTTTGGCAGAATCCACACTGCATGTTATTGTAAAAGAGCATCTCAGTGGCCACAGTGGGCTCTTCTGATGGTCAAATGCACTGATTGATAACAAAGCGGTCACTCTGGGAAGGAGGAAAGAGAACAGAGTGGGAAGAACTGGTGCCCCAGATTCAACTCTGTTGCTCTTCAGGGAATAGGAAGCTGACTGTGTTGGCTGTTGGGATCCAAGGGGCCTGTGCAAGCCTTGTCCAGGACCCTTCCCCTGCCAGTTCTCTGCTCAGCATTGTGATGGGGACCAACGAGAGCATTTCTGTAGGGACTCACATTTTATAAAATTGTGTATTCACATTGTAAAGATAGCATATACACATATATTCAGTATATATGTATATGTATGTAAATTTCTCTATCATCTAATTTCATTTTTATCCCAGCTGGTGAAGTATTGCTTTCCACTTTCACATAATGAATCAGAGCCTTGGAGATGCCACACAGTGGGAAAGGAGCATGTGCTGTGCTAGAAATGAAATCTTTCCACCAAGTCCAGGACACTGTTCACTAAATCATAGCTAAATTTATTAAGAAATCGTCACTTTACTTCCTGATGCTGAGCTCTAGCAAACATGTCTACACTCATTACAGACCCCAGTGTGCTCCCTGCTGTGAATGCAGAGGTGCTCATGCTGTGTTTCACATCTTCCTGGCCACCCCTATGCCAGCCATAACCACAGCTGCAAGCTGCATGCTGACAGCACCACACCCCATCTGCCTATTGTCCACTATGTGCTCAGGGTTCTTTCTGTCATGTTGCATAGGGTGGCAGCAGGAGCCCCTTCAGCCACTCTGACACATGCTTAAGGGGCAGCCTATGAACAATCAGGGGTAGAAGCACATGGATGAACTCTCCTCCCTCCATCTCTTGGGTGGGCAATCCTCAGTTACATGCTACATGGCTCCTGAGATTGTCCCCAGTGGGGTCATGTATGTAAGTAAAAACTGCTTTCCAGTTATAAAAGTAATATATGTTTATAGTAAAAAAAAAGAAAAAAGAAAAAAGAATAAAGATCAAATACAATTATAGTTCAATATGACCTTGGATTGGATTTCCCTCCTTCTCTGTTTCACTCTTCCCAGCTATGGCGTTGGGGCCTTTGCCCTTAGAGTTTCATCTGCATGGAGTGCTCTTCCCCATATATCCACAGGCTTGCTCCTTCCTTCAGATCTCTGCTTGAGTCATATCTTCCCAATAAGACTTTCCCTGATTTCTCTTTAAAACTGCAATCTTCCTGCCCTCTTCCAGCATTCGGTGTGCCCCTCCATTCTTTCTGTTTTCTTTTTCTTTCTTTTTTTTCAGATGGAGTCTTGCTCTGTCACCCAGGCTGCAGTAAAGTGGCACTATTTTGGCTCCTTGCAACCTCAGCCTCCTGGGTTCAGGCAATTCTCCTGCTTCAGCCTCCTGATTAGCTGGGACTACAAGTGTACACCACCTTACCTGGCTAATTTTTTTTGTATTTTTAATAGAGACAAGGTTTCGCCATGTTGGCCAGGCTAGTCTCAAGTGATCTGAGACTTAGGTGACCTGAGGTGATCTGCCTGCTTTGGCTTCCCAAAGTGTTGGGATTACAGGCATGAGCCACCGTGCCCAGCCTGCTTAATTTTTTCCATAGTAAAATCATCTGAGATAATCTACATTTACTTAGTTATACTGTGTCTGACCCATTATCTCCTGCCTCATATAAACTCCATGAGGGCAGGGATGCTCGTTTTGTTCACTCCTATTTCAGTTCTCAGAACAGAACCTGGGGCATTGCAAGCACTCATGACATATCTGAATGAATATATGAATGAACAAATGAGTTTTGTGAGATCAGTCTTATCCCTATTTTTATAGATACAGAATAGACAGAAAGATTAAGGGATTTTTACTAAGTTCGTACAAATAGTAAGTGAGAGAGTTAAACATTGTACTAGTTTTTCTCTCTCCAATAATGCCCATGTGAATAAAGTGAAAATAGTTTTTGGATTTTGTGATTCACCCATAAATTAGACTTATGAGGATACAAATCTTGTGTAGGGAAAGGCTGATCATAAACTTAATGAAGCATATGAGAAGCAAGTGCCTTTGGGCCTTACGTAGTTTCATCTTTGCGGTGCCTGTAAAAAAGCTCAGTACTGGATCTATGACCCAACATGTGGGATGTGACAGCATGCATGCCTGGTTTCATTTTTATTTATCCTGCCCTGATTTCTTCTTCTAACCTAGTTTCCTCGTTCACTTGTTTTTTACTTTGTTGCATTTGATGAATTTTTGTCAGGTAACTCCAGTCATCTTTTGGAGTATGACAGGGTAAAAATAAAGAAAGAAATGAAAATCATATTAAGGCATTAATCTATTCTTAAGGGCTAGTACGGACTGATTACAGGCCGAGATGGAAGTGGGATATAACCTGAATAAAAGTGAGGCCCACTGGGCCCTGTGGCTATATCCTGTTCTCTTCATCATGTCAACTCAGAGAAATCACTGTTTGACAGAAAATATCACCTAAGTAATTCAAAGTTGTGCTTTAGTTCTTTAAAAAGTGGATAGATAGATGGTATCGTCAAGAACTGTGAAGGGTCAAGATTTTACCCTACTTGCAAGCTACTGACTATGACATTAAAAGATATAAGATTACTGAATCTAAGGTGAAGAACAGCTTATCACTTACAGCAATAACAGTGGACAGAGTATCAGCATTTTGCTCCACTTCCAACGTTTCAGTTCTTACAGGTGGCCCAAAGAGGGGCCAAATGACACCAGCACACACAGTGGGTCGCATTACAGGAGAGAAGCCCTGAAATCAGGGAACCTGACTCTTATATTTGGACAGTAAGTATACCTGCTCGATGCTGTGGAGAAAGATACCATCTCTACTTTCCAAGGATTTTTGCTAGACAGTTATTCTTAAAAGATAGTCTGGGGGCTGGTTGCGGTGGCTTACGCCCATAATCCCAGTGCTTTGGGAGACTGAGGCAGGCAGATCATGAGGTCAGGAGTTTTAGATTAGCCCAACCAACATGATGAAACCCTGACTCTACTAAAAATACAAAAATTAGCTGGGCGTGGTGGTGTGTGCCTGTAATCCCAGCTATTCAGGAGGCTGAGGCAGGAGAATCGCTTGAACCCGGGAGGCGGAGGTTGCAGTGAGCTGAGATCGCGCCACTGCACTCCAGCCTAGGTGACAGAGCGAGACTCCGTCTCAAATTTAAAAAAAGGCAGTCTGGATCATCTGCAAGAAATGTGAAAGATCCCTCTAAAACAGTCCCATAACAGGTATATGTTCTGAATGCACAATGAAGCATCTTAAAACTCATCTCTAGTCACTTCTTTCACACTTAACATCCCCCACTGGCAGGCAGCTGCTTCTTTAATTTCCTTCCTACTCTCAACTCCCCAAGTAAACTCTCTGTCCTAACCAGCATGGCCTTCTGTTTTTCCTTCTTTTTCTTTCTGCCTTTATTTCTTAGTCTTGATCAAAAATAAATCTCAACACTACGCAGCGCAGCACGCCCTCCCTTTCCCCAGTTTTATCTCTTTCTACTCAATCTCTGCTCAGCATCAGAAGCTCAGGAACTGAGCTCACAGGACTGGGTTTTCTTTAGCAAGCAGGGCAGAAACACAGCGAACATTCCTATCTTAAGAACTTTTGTCCCCATGCAAGGATGTCTTCGGTACCTCCAAGTCATCATTGCAGTCCTCTCTTCACTTTCTTTTTCCTCTTTCAGGATTCAGGGCTCTCACATTGCCCTCATATTGCTGTTGGCTAAGGAAAAGATGAATCTGAAAAAGTCCTCCAGTGGACAATGTTCTGGTTGAAGGGGGCCTGGATTAATAACCTTTGGAGACCCCGAGACTTTGGCTGCCCCGAATTGAATATGAGCACCAGTGTGATGTTGTTCACAGAGCTACTCAATCAGGATCTCAAAACTGCCAGGCAGTTTTGGATGCTTTTCAAGTAAGGTCCTTTTTCACCATCCTCAATAGCTGTAGTATCTTCTCCATTTTCTTCAAAATTCCCAGCCCCCTGAACTCCTGCCTATCACCCTCATCCTCAGTCCCATCACTCTTTACTGCTTTTCTCTTTCTCATGCACAACTTGGCCTCATATTTTACAGAGAGAATAAAAAATCCTCATGTTTCTGCCAATTAAATTGCCAGTCCTACCTGCATCTACTCTGTCTTCTTCGTTCTCCTACCAAAAGCTCATTCATTCCCATGTGCCCTTCTGGGCCTGTTCACCTTTCGCTCACTGGCTGGCCCTTTCTAATCCTGCCTCAGTATCCACCCAGGGCTGTGTTCTCAAGCACTAACCAGTCACTCCCGATGGCTGAACCCAGGGAAGTCCTCTCATCTAGACCTTGCAGTGCCGGAACTGCCGACCACTTCCTTCCTGAGCCACCCTCTCTCCAAGTGTCCTCTGCCTCTCAGACCACCCCGCTTTGTTCATTCAACCTCTAAAGGAGTCTCTCACACTTGGTCATGACCTCAAGGGCAATGGGATGTAGAATCTGGGATTCAGAATGAACCTTCACACTCTGTATGTGTTTCTTGTCTGTGCTTTTAGTGTGCTGGCCTCATTCTTTTTCAGACTAAAGACACGACATTTCTTTACCTTACTGAGAACCTAGTTGCCTACAACTCTAGACTTATAGGCTAGCAGTTTTAACTAGAGAACTAACAATGATTTTCTCACTTCAGGCAAAGTTTTAAAAATCACAGGGAAGACCCCTGGCGAACTCCAGCTGGGGCCAGTGCCTTCTCTTCAGATGAGTCCTGTAACAGGAGGAAAAGCCTAACTATCGAACATCATACAGACTTTGGCATCAGGAAATGCAGTGCTGTTTTAACAGTTACCAAAAGTTTATGAATGGCTTTGGAATTAAATAGCAGCAGAGGCTGGAAGAATTTTGAGGTGCACAATAGCAAAAAAAAAAAAAATCTAAATTGCTTTGAACAAAATATTGGTAGAAATATAAACACTGAAGGCACTTCTAATGAAGGCTCAACCTTTTATTGGAAACTGGAGAAAAGGTGATCTTTGTTACGCAGTGGCCAAAACTTAGCTGAATTGTGCTCCAGAGTTGTGTGGACAGCACCCCTTGTAAATGATGAACTTGGATATTTAGCTAAGGAGATTTCCAAGCAAAGTGGGCTCCAAAATGCCATATCAAGTGTACTTATAAGTGATATAATAACCCACAGAAGAGGAGAAGGAGATGTGACCACCGAGGCAGAGATTGGAGTGATGAGGACACAAACCCAGGAATGCCAGCAGCCACTAGCAGCTGGGAGAGATCAGGAACAGATGAGGAAACATGACCATGAAGGCATCTTGCTTTTAGACTTCTGGCCTGCAGCATAGGAGAGAAGAAATCCCTGTTATTTTAAACAACCCAGTTTCAGGTCATTTGTTACAGCAGCCACAGAAAATGAACCCAGTCGGGGAAGGCACAGCGTGGGCTACATGCCGTCCCAGAGGACAGCCAGCCGATGTGATGACCACTCTTCACCAAACCGTGTGCTCAGTGGCCAGAAGGAAGGATGCTGAAAAGAGAGCAATAACAACAGCAACAACAAAATAAAACAGAAACATTTCTACTCTTCCCTTCACGTCTTTTAGGTCTGCCTGCGGCAGCGCTTACTAAGCAGTGCTTACTCAGCAGTAGCTACTCTTGAACATTTCTGTTCTTCTTTCATGCTCCCCTTAGCAGTGATCGCCGCTGGCTGCCACTCCCTCCTTCTTCAATGCTCTCCTTCTTTGGCTTTCATTGGCACCATACCTTCTGGCTTTCCCTCTGCTCTTCTCGTCTCTCCTGCCTTCTCAGTCTCCTCTGTATGTCACCCTCTGTTAACCAGCCCGTCGATGCTGGGGCCCTTCAAGCGTCTGTCTTGAACCTCCTTTTCCTTTCTCCCCTTCTGGTTCTATAGGCTCTTTCTGGAATATCCATCTATTTCCAAAGGCTCAAAAAGCCTCGATGGGCTCCCAAATTTATACTGCCAGCTCAGATGTCTTTTTTGAGCTCCAGATCTATATTTACAACTGCTTACTTCATATTTTTGGATGTCTCATACTCATCAAACTTGTCCCCTGTGTCCCCTCATCCTAATGGTCCCTCCTCCAGTGTTCCTTGCCCTGGTAATTACTCCTCTCCCTCTCTGGTTCGTGCCAGCACTCTTGGAGTCATGTCTGACCCCATTTCGCTCCTCACAATCGACTTCACGTTGTTTACAAGATCTAACTGCTCTCCCTCTGAAGTAGAACCACCTGTAGTCACGTCTCTCCTGGTTCACCCACTGCCATCATTCTAGTCCCCGCCATTGCCTTGTCTCACCCAGGCTTCAGCCCTGGCCTCCTGACTGTCTCCCCTACTTCTTCCCCGGCTCCACCCCAGGTTCCACACAATAGCACGAGTAAGCTGTTAAAAATGCAAAGCCAGTCATGTCACTCTTCTCCTTTAAACTCGCTCATGGTCCTCAAACCCTCATCGGGATCTACAAGGTCATGGATCAGCTGTGTGGTCAGAACAGCTTTCGAGAATGGAAGACTTATTCCCTCCACTGCAGGGAGGGTGGCCAGCTGTCAGCCCTCAGACAACAGCTCCTTTGGGGATTGTCTTTCTTAAGGAGAAGGTACCCCCTTTCTAGGGTGGCCTTCATCCAATGACGAATGGATGATGGGGGAGGATGGTATAAAAGCTCAGCCTTCTCCCCTAAACTTGGTTATCACCAGCTTGTCAACTCTGAGAGACAATGCCTGTCAATCCTGCACCTGCACTCAACCTCTCCCTTCACCCTGTCACGCCGCCTTCCTCTCCCTTCCATGGGTGTGGATCCCACACACTCATCTCTATCTCAGAGCCTGTTTCCCAGAAACCCAACATGTGGCAATCTATGAAGCAAGAGTTGAGATGGAGGGAGGTAATCCCACTGTCCTCTTTGATGCTGAAATTACATCCATAATACTATCATAACTGCAGTCTTTGGGGCTATGTTTATAAGAAGGACATTTACAAAGTATAGCATAATTGAGGACAACTAGGATGTTGAGAAACTGAAAATAACGTCACAAGACAAAAAGTTGAAGACATAGAGCTTGTTAGCCTGAGTAGTATGTATTAACTCACTATGTGTATAATCATTATCTTTAGATATTTGAAAGGCTGCCAAATAGATGAAAATGTTACCTTGAGTCGCTTCAGGGACTAGAATTAGTAGCAATGAGTGAGTGCTCCTGAATCACAGGTTTAGGCTCAATATAAGGAAGTTTTTAGTAGCCATATGGTGTCTTTGTGAAGTAGTGAGTTCATTTTACTAGACTTGTGTGATCTCACCTTGGGGATAAAGTAGTAGCGATCCCTGAGCTTACAGAAAGCATTGAGCAGATGGTTAACTTCTCCATGACAACATTCTAGGATGATTTGTGCTGTAGAACAGGATTTTGCAAAGTACCTGAGGAGATTGATAGGTGTAATCCGACAGATGGATTCCATGGTCAAGTAAATCTGCAAAAAAAGGTTAATGCTAGGCAAGTCTTTTTACTGCACGATTCCTTAGAGTTTTAATATGTCAACCATTTGCCATGGAAGTCCCTAGGGGCCATCCAGGACTCAGCATTTTTCAGATCTTGAAATGATTAATCAAAAGAACAGGGCGAGTTTTCTGTGGAAACTATGTCAAGAAATTCTGCTTTGGAACATTATATTCCTCCGAGTCATTAGTGAGGAGATGATAATTCTTAACCCAGAATAATGAAAATATAGATTGCCAAGTACTGGTAATTAGGACTCCTAAGAATGTAAATACTGGCTAGAAAATTATGAATTTCTCCCTGTGTTACAGTAAGGGTACACTCTGTTACCCTTGCCCCTTTAGTAGATGAATGTATCTGTTAACCCCATCCTTGGCAGTATTAGGATGGACAACAGATAAAAGCTAGAGCATTATCATTTTTATTTACGTGTTTTATTAGCAGCCACAGTAAGCCCTTTTCAGTTTTACTAACCATTTATGCTTTGAGTTGTTCATAAAGTATAAAGTCCCTGGATAAAAAATCTTCCCAAACACATTTGCAGACAGAACACACAATTAGGGGAATACTTGACTACTGTAGCCAAAACTCAGATCTTCCGAGAGAAAACAACCCAGCATATTTTACCAATTTTAAATTGACCAGGACCATTTCTGCCTTGTTGTGTTATACAGATGTCATTGTCAGTCCCAATTATCCAGCTGCCTAATCAACACCCATAATTAGATTCCTCACACTCACGCCCTTGTATTCAGCACTTCCAGTGACAATGTACCCACTCCAGAAGAAAGAAAGTACCAGTGCAACCAGACTGTTGCTTATCCCCATCTCAGTTCTGTGAACTCTTTAATAAAATGCCCGTTCTAAAGGTCTGGTAGTTGGAGTGGAGTGTGTGGTGCTCAAAAAGCTCAGCCATGTAGGTTTTGTAGGTCCTATGACCGTGAAGGGTGTGGCTCTTCCTGCTTCTGGGCCGCGGTGCTTTTTGACTGACAGGGGAACAGTTGTCCTTATTTGTAGCTTTAAATAAATTGAAGGAGCAGGAGAAGATGGGAAGAATTGTAGGATTAGCCCATGTTTTTCAGAAAATTTTCACCAACAGAAATGTATTAAGTACTCACCACTCTAAAAGAAACTCTGGGCCATAGAGTAATGTTAAATGATTCCCTTTGTTATGGAGACACTTTTCAAGGAGGAAAAAAGGTAGCAGTTCAAAGTTGGTGGGTAGCATATTAAAGAGAACTGAGCTATTCAAATTAACACCTCAAAGTCCTTCTAAATTCTATAGAGGCAAACCAGAGGATGGCAAATTAAATATTTAATTAATTCATGTGAGAGCTAATAAATCATCTCTAAGCCAAATAAATGATGCATGACTATGGTGTAAGCAAATTGGTTTTACCCATTTTAGGTGCTACCTGTCTATGGCAGCTCCTTTTTGGTCAAGAATACACCCCTCCTCGCACACATACACACTCACACACACATACACATTCTCACACACTCACACACACACACGCACTCATACACACATACACACATAATACTGCTGCCAGACTCGAGAGATCATGTTCCTATGGCAACTACAGCCCATTTTACTGCAGTCATCTTTATACAAAATCAGTTTTAGAAATCCACCGTGATGAAAAGGGGTTTCTGTTTATGCTTGTCCAAATGAAGCTTCCTGCACTACATGGGATCACATGCGGTAGCCACTGGATAGGGCTGTATCATGTATCAAGAATCATACAGATCTTAGGATTTGATGATTCAGTATTGCATCTGACATGAACCAAAGTCCTCAAGCACAAGAGGTCACAAAGATGACTCCCTTAAATTACTCTATGCCCAGCTGTGCCATCTACAGGCTGGGGAATGCTCCGAAAGTGGTCACAAATGCCCCCATGCGTTTGAATGCATGGGAAGCTTCAGGTCACTCTCAGGGGGATCTTGCTGCTTCTATGTATGAGTGCTTTTCCTGCCTCCCTGGGAAGTCTCTCTGTAAGAGATCTCATTTCCTCCCCAAACCACTGGAGGATCTCGGGGATATGAAAAGTCTGTTGGCAATGTAATTCGGTTTGTTCTTGTATTTAGTGGAATGACTGTGGGGTTGGGGTCAGTGACCCCTCACCCTGTTATTGATTGGATTTGTGACCAGGGAGTGTTACTTATCTTCCTAGAGTCTCAGTTTCTTCGTTTGCTAAATAAGGGTTTGGGCTAGGTGACCTATAAAATCTAATTTGGCTCAAAAAATCTGTGACGTTATGTTTAACGAAATCAAATAACTTGAGCAAGTGAGACTTCACATCTCTGGACCTGATCAGAAAGGAGAGAACAAGACAGTCTCCATCCCTACAAAACTAAAGTGAACTTCAAAAATGCAAATATACATTTATATAATTTGTTGTTTTTGTTGTTAAGAAGAAATGGAACCTCTAGTCAAATGAGACAAAGCTGCGACTGTTTTATATTGAAGAGCTTGTGACTAGATGGATGTTTATCCTGGTTCTGCCTCTATGACCTCATTTCTCAGGGAAGACTATACATGGTGAATTTCTAATAGGAAAAGAGCAGGGCAGGAAAAGCTAGATAGGGCCAGAATTTCCTTTGGAGAGTTTCAGTAAGCACATCAGAGCTCTCTCTCACCCAGTCAGGGAAGCAGCAGGAAAACAGGAAGGAAAGTTTACTGTTTAGGTAGCGCGTGATTCTCCCTAATGGCTCTCAACATGGCTTCAGATGTTTGGAAAGTCCTCTCTCCTACTCCTCAGTTGCCTCGGGGCTTCCTGGCATATGGAGTGTTATGGATCTTTTCCTCACAATTGCAGCCATTACTGTGGCTGTTAATCAGTCTGTCTCCCCTTGGTGTCTTTGCTACATGGTGCTGGCACTGTAGAGTTAAAATATCTCAGCTGCGGCTCCAGTATGTGCTTTATGGTGACAGAGGCCACATTTTCCCATCCCAAAGTTAGAAGAACATGGTGTGACAAGTGTGCGTGTACTCATGAGGAGAACAGGACAGAATGTTAAAACTGAGACTGTCCTGCAATACTCCTGCTATAGCAGATGAGGTTGGCAGCTTGCCATTTGTTGTTTTGGTGAGAGGAGACCAGTGAGTTTTCCAGTAGATGATATGATTCCTTCATGTGCACCCAGGTTCTTCAGACCGCTTTGCCTTGAGTCTGTCCTTGCCTTCCAGATGTGTACAAAAATAGACGTTTTGCAATCAGGTCTGGAGTCAAAGGATGCTAGAGCCAAAGGCTTGTAATTCCCTCAAGCACCAAGAGAAAGATGATACTGGCTCAAGATCATCACTTCTTCTCCTGTTTTGGAATGTCTGCCACCCAGAATCTTCTTAGCTGACTGCGCTCTGGACAGTCCCCAGAATGGAATTTTCATGAGAGCAGGAAAGGTTATATATTGCATTTGCTGCTGCATTCACAGCATCTAGGACTGTGCCTGGTACATAGTAGGTGCTCAATAAATATTTGTGGAATAAATAAATGATATTACCTGATGAAAGACTGAACTATACCAAATTCTTTTCATAAATGTGTGATAATATTAGAAATAAGGTCACTTTGATCAGTGAAATCTGTGATAGGAAGAAAAAAGACAACTCCTATATGCTCATTAGGTTTCAGTTTTGGCTGAATCCCCTTTATATGTTTGGCAGTATTTGACTGTAGATGCTTCTTGTTTATTTCTTCAACATAAACAGCAGTGCATAGAAAGGGCAAGAGACCTTGAGGTATAATGTCAAATGTAGCTGGCGTTTAAAACCTGATTCAATCCAATCTATAGTCATTGTTGCCTTGTTTGGGGCATTTTATAAGACATGTTTTTGTAATTTTATATCAAAAAATAAATAAAATTGCCACTTCTTTTTTTAAGTCATTTTTGTCCTATTTTATTTTCCATTAAAAATCCAATTCAACTCCAAGTAATAATAACAGGGTTCCATTCACTTCAAATCACCAAAACCCCAATGTTATTTCAGTAATGTTATTCCCAGAAAAGTCTTGGTACTCTAAAGTGGCAATTTTATGTTTTTCTAAATGATAAAACAAGTAAAACTGCAATAAAATTTATCTATTTGTAGTTTCTAATAATTTAGACAAGGACTTGGGCTAAAGTTTAGTTTTATGATGCCTTGGAAAAAAGGATTTGTTAAACCAATTATTATGGCAAAAAATTTAACTTATGTAGTACAGTTACTAAGCAACCTAAAAGCACATTAACATTAATAAATATGCAAGTAACACATTCTTCTCTATACATTAAAGTAGGTTCCCCAAGGAAGTACACTAGATAGCATCATTTATCTGCTTTAAATGACTATGAGAATGCTTCTTACATGTGTATGATGCTTTGTTGTACAATGTACTAAACCACTGCATGTGATGTGTTTTATTGTCACAACAACCCAGTGAGACAGGCATCATGCCTATTTTGCAGAGAGGAAAGCAATAGCTCAAAGAGGGCAATGGCCTAGTCCAAGGACATATGACATGGCCAAGCTGGGACTTAATTGAACATAGATCTTCAGATGCATAAGCCAAAGCTCACCCCACTGCAACATAGATGCCGGTAATGGTTTGAATATGCTCTGCAATTTAGACTTTTCATTAATCTTGACAGCCCAATTAGGCCAAATTAATGTGTTTTCCCCAAGTCAGTGACGAGAATCAAGAAGAAGGTTGGGTAAAGATAAGAAGTGTAAAAGCAATAGTTTTCATGATCATTAAACAGTGATGTTAAGAAACAATTCTCCTACTCAGAGGGGTTTCAGAGTGTTCTTATATCTTCACAAGTGAACTCTACATTTGGGAAGAACCTCATAGATCATTAGTCACTTCCAACTCAGGAGAAAACCCCAGACCATGTGAGTAAATCTTGCTTCGAGGCCAGGATTAGGAGCATAGTAAGGGTGACTGTGACTTGGCTTTGTTTATTTGTTCCTGCTCTCTACATATGAAAGAGTGCAAAGAACCAGGAATCAGTACAGCCTCAGATTCCTCCACAAAACCTCTAAAAACACTACAGCAGTGTTTTCAAAGTCAGAAAGAAAATTATTTTCAACCTAGAATTTCAATACTCAGCAGAACTATCAGTCAAGGGGAAGGGTAGAATAAAGAGATTTTCAGACATGCAAAAATTTTATTCTCATATTTTCTCAGGAGGCTACTGCAGGGTATGCTACACCAAAAGCAAAAAGCATGTCAAGAAAGAGGAAGGATGCAATACAGAAATCAAGGTGTACAAACACAGGGCGGAAAAAAGGATTCGCAGATTTTGGTGAAGAAGGATCCTAGGCAGAAAAGACAATTAGTCCAGATTGAAGAGTTTCAAATATTTGTGGCCAAGGACAACATAAGATTCCATATTCATGGCCATCTTTTCCAGGTGAGTATAATGAAAGTCAGCGAATTGATGAGATCAGATCCTCAATGATTAGACAATAAAATACATTTCTACTATAAAATTTACCTTAACGCTTGGTGCCTCTACTATAACTAATATCATAATAGAGTCTTCTACCCCTATTGAATACATTGCAAAACATAAGTCACCTGAATGCCAAATATATAGTCAGCCCTCCATATCTGCAGGTCCCGAATCCACAGATTCAACCAATTGAGTATAGAAAATATTCAAAAAATTAAAATACAACAATTAAAAAAACACAAATAAAAACTTAAGACAGTGTAACAACTGTCTATATAACATTTATATTGCATTAGGGTACTGGATGTAATCTAGAGATGATTTAAAGTATGCGGGAGAATGTGCATAGGTTATATGCAAACACAATGCCATGTTATACAAGGGTCTTGAGCATCTCAGGATTTTAGTATAGGAAAGTAGGGGGATAAGGAGGAGTGGTCCAGAAACCAATTGCCTGGGGATACAAAGGGATGCCTGTGTATACAGTCCCAGTCACAAGGTAAGACATCCATGTGGTCTGTGAGTGTGTGCTTGCATAAAATATTTCTTCAAGGACTCATAAGCTAGTAACAGGTTGCTTCAAGGGAGAGGAACTGGGTGGCTATGGGGTGTAGGAAAGGGAGTTTTCACTGTGTGTTGCATGTCCTTTTGATTTTTTTGAGTTTCTTATTATATGAAAAAATAACATAATAAAAAACATCTCCTTCTCCCTCCAATCTTCAATTCGACAAAGATGCAGATGACTGCTTGATTTGATTGGTGATAAGTGAATGTGGTGCCCTGAAGGAAATGATTCTCACTACCCTGTGGTTTTTCCTTTCCTCTAGTTAGCTCAGAGGAATCTGTAATGCTAGCTCAAAGATATCATTTCAATATGTACTTCCAGTTTTTCTTCTGCAAGATGGTTCCAAAATACATAACCACCAGCAAAGAATTGAGAAAACCCATTTCTTAAACTCGCTAGACTTACCTTTTTATTGCTTTTACATTATTACATTACTTGGAGATGAAATTACTGAACAATACTAAGAAATGTGCTTTCTGTTTGGGGTTTTGGTGTTAATTTATCTGGACAGCCTCAGTTTTGCACAACCTGGTGGTCCATTGGCTCCTCAGCACAAAATCCCAGCTTGTGGTCGGGCTCCACATGCTCTTTCTGTACACCTTAGGATTTTGTTGTTTCAGAACCAACAGAATAGGAATTTCCCTATGTAGTATTTGTATAGTATCAATTGCTCTGTAAGATAGACAATTTGGCCACTGATGGCAACCTCGCAAGCATAGCGTGTGTTTATTATCTACTGTTGGATTGCTTAAAACATTTGAACACTGCACAAAAATTTCTACGGCTGCTTTTGCCAGCAGCAAAAGCTCAACAGTGTCTAAACAATGGTTCAGTCCAGGTGCAGTTGAGATGCCGTTGTGAAAGCTCTCAGAGAGTCAGGCGTTGGCTGGCTTGTTTTGCATGGCCGTGTGGATTCTATGCAGTATGGTGTAGCAGAGGCAATGTGGGTTTTAGGATCAGCCCCATCTGATTTGCACTTCATTTCCACCTCTAACTAGCCATGTAAACTTGCTTTCTTTGAACCTCAGTTTTCTTATTTCTAAAATGGTAATTATAACAGTTATTTTACAGGGTTGAAGTGAGGATTAAATTAGAAATGGGACACATATGCAAAGCACCTGGCTCATGGCAAGTATACATTTAAATAAAGTGAGTTAACAATATTAACAACAAAGTAATATTTTTTAAAGTACTTAAAACAGTGCCTAGCTAATAAAAAGCCTTCAATGAATATCAGTAATAATTCCTCTTTTTGGATACTGTAGTGGATAATTTCACTGAATTGGAAGTATTCTGTAATGAATCAATCAAGTAACATCTGTATTGAAATTCTTCTACATGCTCAGGCCATGATAAAGTCAAGAAATATAGGGTCTTCCTCGGGCAATGTACAGTCTAGTTGAGACAACATATAGGTACAAAAGAGATTTTCTAACAATAAAAAGCATATTATCTGAAGCAGTAAGGAAATGGGTCAGATCATAGAGGCTATGAAGACTCAAAGGAAGGAGGGAGGAGAAGAGAGAAGGAGAGAGACAGAGAAAGAAAAGAGGGAAAGGAGGCAGAGGGGAGACAGGGAGGGAAGAGAGGGAAGGAGCGGAAGAGTGAGAGAAATCTGTTTTGCCAGGCAAGAGCAGGCAGGGAATTTGCACTGCCCTTTGAGAGACTTTAAAGGGAATAACAGAGAGATGAAGATGAGGGTGGTTCTATTCCCCACGGAAGGAACAGTAGGAAGGCATGTTCTGGAGCCTTGAGTGAACAGTTAGAAAGAAGCAAAGGAAAGCAAACATGGTTGCATAATTTAGGACACTCTTGGGGAGGACTTTGAACCTCAACAGCAAGAAGCCACCAAGGATGGCACTCTTGCAGGCAAAACAAAATTCAGCACAGGAATCTTATTTTCTCCTAGACCAACTGGCTGACCTTTAGGAGTTTTGTTGCAAAGTTTGATGAATCATTCCATGGGAATCTTCACAGATAATGAGAATCAGGTCAGCTGAGGACAAATGAAATAAAAAATTGTAGGCATGAACCTGACCAGTGAACTTTGAATTACAATGAAATTACTAAGTATATAATCATCATCTGCTCACACAGTGTTCATTCTATACAGGCTGCCAAAGGGGCAAAAGTTCCTGTAATCAACTGCATTGCAGAGTCCTAGAATGAAACAAGAAAACTTAGAGGAGATTTAGTCAAATTCCACCCAATGGAAGACTTTTCTTTACAACTGTGTAGAGAAAATACCTTTAATTATGTCCCCACATAGACACTAGAGCAACATTATTTCTTAAACAGATCTGAGATTTTTTTGAACAGTTTTGGGGATAATGTCTATACTGTGTAACTTATTGAGTGCTAGTTAATATGCACTGTCACTCTTCTGAGTGTCTTACTTGCTTAACCTAGTTGAAATCTCACAACCCTCACTTGCAAGCACGTTTCTGTTATTATCCCCATTTTTAAAATGAGGCTTAGAGGAGTTAAGTAACTTGCTGGAGGTCTCATAGCTAGGGAGCTGTAGAGTCAAAATTTGAACCTGGGTGGTTCACCCTCACAACTTCAGCTCTTAACCAGAGTCTTCTTGCATTGATCTCCCTTAGCGGTGTTCAGTCATTCCCCCTCCAAACCCATGGGGTACCACCCAGGGGTACCGTATAATTATCCACGCTGGATCCCTACAGTAGAGACTGTCCACGGAATTGGGGTGAATATGAATGTGTAGTTTGAAAAGGACACCCTCATTCTCAGAGCACTTTTCTAGATCTCTCCTTTCCCACCCCCAAACATTAGGTCACATCAGGGAAGAAAAGTCTACTTTTTTAAAGCTAATTGATATGGTTAAAATGTACAATTATTTTTCCAATGAAAAAGAATTCTGTGAAAACAGAACCTTCTGTGTGACTGGTATGGTTTCTATAAAATAACCTGGCATCTTGATACTTTAAGATGTGAAATCAACAGTAACATTGCTTTTTAAAAATTCCCTTGCAAGCAGAAGACCGTGCTTTTGGGGATCACAGAATAATCACATGCGACCAATTATTTTTCTTCTTTGTCAAAAAGGAAACTCCAAAGTCTAACCAGCATAAAAAAGACACCATTTTGCCTTTTTCTTCTACACTGCAATAACTATGTTGCATCAGGTGTTTGTTCAGCTACAGTTTTAAAGGTCTCTTTGTAAATTATATCTCTATGTAGAATAAAGAACAGTTGGACATTCACTGAGCAGCTTTGAGTAAATTGTGAGGACTGTCTTTAGGACAGTTCACAGCTTCCTCTTATCCAAACACAATAAATGTAATTCCTTCAGAGTTTCTTTATGAGTCAAGGAATGTAGGTAGAGCTCTGTGAGACAGGCATACATGTGGCCCTGGTAAGCTCAGTTAGCCTCCCTCTGTTCTCTGCTCCTGACCTTCACCTCTATGCCATCAGTCAGCTAGTAACAACATGACGTAGGCCAAAAGAAAGACCCTAAATAGGCCAACACCACTTCTGGGAATGGCATGAAGTTCAAAGACTCTCCTTAGAAGGACCATAGCATTATCTTCACGGATAAGAGGCAGAACATATGTAGTCATTTTGGTCATTGCCTGGAACTGAACTCCAGGTACGATGTAATTCTGAATTTATAGAGCTACAGATGTAAAATACCATTTTTTATGTTTAATTTGTAAGATTAGCTGTGTATATTCATTTTTATTAAATAGAGCTCATAGTAGAGTACTATATATATAGCACCACTTAATACTCGGCAAACAAAAGTAAAAAGGGTATGGCTAAGACATAACAGCTGGGAAGCTTGTGTCATAAGTTCCACATTCTTAATTTTCCATCTCATCATCATTTGTTCTTAAAAACAATAAATCATAGTAACTTTTTGTCAACTATTAATCCTATATTTTTTTTTGATAAATCCCACATTGTACATTGATATTTTGATGTCTACTTTTCCCAATAAGGCTTGCATTATTTTTACTGAAAATCTGTGCATTGGCCTCTAATTGTTAACATATTGTGAGGCTTAATCCTATGCCTTAAAGGACAGGTCACCTATTTTAAGTTTAATTAGTATGATTACTATGACATAGAAGCCACTTAAGAATACGTTAAATGTCTCATGGGCAGAGACATGGGTTCTGCACAATTTCTCTCATTACTCAAAGCCCCTCAACATGGAGATTTCCTACCGCACTATCAAATTAACATATGGCTTTCTTGCCTTTGTATTCTTCAAAGTCCAGGAATCCAAAGCAAATGTTCTTGCTTCCCCAAGTTACTCTGATATAGCATCTGAGAGATATTTTCACCCTATATTTATACCTTAAATATTTTCTCATAGTATTTCCTTATTGGTGCATCATCTTTCAATTCTTTTAGTTAAGTTTCTTCTTAAGCCAGAGACATTCATCAGGCTTGGTTTTTATCATTTGAATGTATCATTTTCTAGTACATTTTGTAGCATTTCAAAACCAAAGTTGCTAGTATCATTTGGCTGTTGTACCAGTTAATCATAGGATGCCATTAAATGTAAGAAGTGCTAACATCGAATGTAGAGGAAACTGGTAAAGAACATTCCAGCAGGAAAAGGAAAAAGCAATCTCCCATTTCTGGGCTTGACTGTCATCACCCCGTTCAGACCTATCCTGGGCTTCCAACCTTTGACTGCTGGGCCCTGGTTTGGCTTCTTGGATTCCTATTTTCTGGTGTTTAATAACTCCAGGATCATGTTTGCCTTTTTTTTTTCAGCAATAATATTTTTTAAAGATAAAAACAAAGGGAAGAATATTTAATTACTGAGCAGAAGTAAATAATATTGGTATTTTGTACATAATCTAATTTTTACATGCATGTTTGTGCTTTTTAATTTTTTTAAATCAAAAATGAAGTCATCTACCTACTACTTGGAACCAGCTTGTTTCATAACATGTTATTTTCCTGTGTCATTAGATAATTATCTCAAAAAAAACCAAAAACAAAAACCAAGAATGTATCATTTTCGTGGCTGTTCAGCATCAGGAAGGCTCTTTTGACCCTACTTAACTATGTCTGGCTTTCATGGTGCATGATCAGTATTCCAAACCCCATCTTCCTCTCCCTCAGCCTGACATGGACAGATATGCCCACACTCTGTAGACAGACTTTCATTACATTAGTTCTGTGGTGGTATTTGAAAGCGAATCTGTTTCTCACTGGATTGCTTCCTAAGATGAAATGCAAACCCTCTCTTGTGGAGTACACTATAATGTCATTCCAGAATAGGTCTGCTAGTTCATATATGAGTATAAAGAAATCAAAGATTTTCAGAGCTGTCGACTTTCTTTCAAGATTCCAAACACTTCTCTGGTGGTAACTATTAGCTGAAACCTTTGATGAAGGGAAAGAATCTAAATTTGAACAAAGAAACACTCACAGAAGGCATTGAAAAGAACTCTTAAATCATGTCTAGAATATGACACATTATGTTGTTTTCTTTAAAAATAAGTAACACTGGTACACATTTTAGACAATAATACTTTTGTCTGCCAAGAAAGAGTGTTTTTCTAGCAATCTAAAAATGTGTGTCACAAGAGAAATATTTTCACAAATAAAGGGTCGTATGTTTCTCAAGCTCTAGAATCGATTTACCTTTCTTTTCCCTTTCCTTCTCTTTAACATAACTATTAAAGGCAAAACTGCAAATAAAACAAATTTGAAACAATGAAACATTTTAGCAAATTTTTGGAACTAATATTAACATAAAAGATATTTTAAATTGTTAATGTTTAAATATCTTAAAAGTACTCATAAATCCTTTTCACCTTAACATTGTGTTTATATCACAAATACTTTCTAGTCCACATTATATGGCTGTATAAGTTTTAGATTTAGACATCTTTTTGCCTTTGCCTTTGTAGAATTACATTTCTGAAAAATTTTCTAATTAATAACACTCCTGCTGGCAAAATCACAGTCTCTTAGGAGACTATCAGGGATTAGGGGATATTAATAAAATGTCACTAAACATATATTCTTAAAAACCACATTAAATAAAATTTCTGGAAGTCTTCTAGAAATTTCTGTATTATCTATTGCTGTGTAACAAATTACTCCAAAATTTAATGCTTTGAAAGAACAGACATTTATTATCTCACAGTTTCTGTGGGTCATGAATTCAGGAGCAGCTTAGCTGGATGATTCCAGCTCAGGGTCTCTCCTGGGGTTGCACTCAAGATATCATTAGAGGTTGCAGTTATCTGAAGACTTTTGGGGCTGGAGGATTTGCTTTCAAGCTCAACCACATGGTTGCTGGCAGAAGACCTCAATTCTTCCCCACACGAACCTCTTCTAAAGACTGCTTGAGCGTCCTCATGGCATGGTAGTTGTGATGCCAGTGACAAATGATCTGAGGGAAGGTGAGCAGCTAGCTACACGCCTTTATGTCCTAATCTTGGAGGTCGCACACCTTCACTTCCACCCCATCTATGCATTACAAGTGAGTAACTAAGTCCAGTTCGTATTTAAGGGAATTAGGCTCCATCTTTTGATGACAAGAATATCAGAGAATTTGTGGACAAATTTTAAAACCATCACAATTTCCAACACGAACTAGACCTGTTGCCTTTAAGAAGCCATGATCTGACCCTTCTTTCAATATACCACATTTTATCTTGGAAGCCTGTGTGAGCATTGCATACACTAAAGCTGATTCTCCTTCAAGTCATAAATCAAGTCAAACATGAGAGTCTTCAAAAAGTTTGTGAAAAATGCATATTATGAAAAAAACTGTGTACAGATTTCAAAGAATTTTGCACTAAAATAAACTTGTACTAATTTGTTATAATATGTCTGAACAGGTTCTAGTTTGAGGCACTAAGAAGGATATGATATCAGTTTGAAAAAAGCCCCTATCAGAGTAATGTGAATTCTGGTAAAACTGAAGCCAGAACAAATATCAAATTTATGGTGAAGCTTGGGTGGAAGAATGGTGAAATAATTGCTGCCTTACAAAAAATTTATGGAGACAATTCCTTAAAGAAATCAGCAGTTCATAAATGGATAACTTGTTTTAAGAAGGGATTAGATGACATTGAAGAGTGGCAGATCATCCACAACCATTTGCAAGAGAAAATTCATCTTATTCATGCTCTAATTGAAGAGGAGCAACAATCAACAGCACAAATAATAGCCAACATTATAGACATCTCAATTGGTTCAGCTTACACAATTCTGACTGAAAAATTAAAGTCCAGCAAACTTTCATTCAATGGCTGCCAAAACTGTTTGTTATCCATGATGAGCAGATCAGCTGCAGACGAGAGTAGCACTTTTGATGGAAATTTTAGACAAGTGGAATCAAGATCTTAAAGCATTTCTTGGAAGAACTATAACATGAGATAAAACATGGCTTTACCAGTATGACCCTAAAGATACAGCACAATCAAAGCAATGGCTACCAAGAAATGGGAGTGGTCCAGTCAAGCAAAAACAGGACCAGCCAAGAGCAAAGGTCTTGGCAACAGTTTTTTTGGATTCTCAAGGCATTTTGCTTGCTGACTTTCTGGAGAGTCAAAGAACAATAATATACACTGACTATGAGAGTGTTTTGAGAAAGCCAAAGCTTTAGCAGAAAAACACCTGAGAAAGCTTCACTAGGAAGTCATCTGCTATGATAATGCTCCTCCTCATTCTTCTCATCAAATAAGGGTCATTTTGTAAGGTTTCAAGGAGAAATCACTAGGCATTCACCTTACAGTCGTGATTTGGCTCCCTCTAACTTCTTTTCGGTTCCTAATCTTAAAAAATTTTCAAGGACGCCCTTCAGTTAATAATGCCTACTTAATCATGATAAATAAGCTTTTTGATTTGCTAAAATATAAACTTTAAATATAAACTTATTTTTCAACATAAGTACCACTGAGTTCAAGACACTTTTGGAAGTTATGATACCAGCCAATTAAATAAAAAGTACAATAAATAAATAGTACAATTAAAAAAAAAATTAATCGGTAAAAGTAACATAAATTTTTTTTTTTGTACTTTAGGTTCTGGGGTACATGTGCAGATCATGCAGGATTGTTGCATAGGTACATACGTGGCAAGATGATTTGCTGCCTTCATCCCCCCATCACTTATATCTGGTATTTCTCCTCTTGTTATCCCTCCCCACCCTCCCCACCCCCCCATCCCTCTCTTAGCCCCCACCAACTGACCACAGTATGTGATGTTCCCCTCCCTGTGTCCATGTGTTCTCATTGTTCAACATCTGCCTATGAGTGAGAACATGTGATGTTTGGTTTTCTGTTCTTGTGTCAGTTTGCTGAGAATGATCATTTCCAGATTCTATCCATATCCCTATGAAGGAGACGAACTCATCATTTTTTATGGCTGCATAGTATTCCACAGTGTGTATTGCTACATTTTCTTTATTCATTCTATCATTGATGGACATTTGGGTTGGTTTCAAGTCTTTGCTATTGTAAACAGTGTTGCAGTGAACATACCTGTGCGTGTGTCTTTAATAGAACAATTTATAATTCTCTGGGTATATACCCAGTAATGAGATTGCTGGGTCAAATGGTATTTCTATTTCTAGGTCCTTGAGGAATTGCCACACTGTCTTCCACAATGGTTGCACTAATTTACACTCCTACCAACAGTGTAGAAGTGTTCCTATTTCTCCACATCCTCTCCAGCATCTGTTGTCTCCAGATTTTTTAATGATTGCCATTGCAACTGGTATGAGATGATATCTCAATGTGGTTTTGATTTGCATTTCTCTAATGACCAGTGATGATAAGCATTTTTTCATATGTTTGTTGGCCTTATAGATGTCTTCTTTTGTAAAGTGTCTGTTCATATCCTTCATGCTGCCTGACTTCAAACTATACTAAAAGGCCACAGTAATCAAAACAGCATGATATTGGTACCAAAACAGAGACATAGACCAATAGAACATAATAGAGGCCTCAGAAGCAACATCACACATCTACAATCATCTGATCTTTGACAAACCTGAGAAAAACAAGCAATGGGGAAAGGATTCCCCATTTAAGAAATGGTGTTGGGAAAACTGGCTAGCAATGTGAAGAAAGCAGAAGCTGGATCCCTTCCTGACACCTTACACTTATATTAACTCCAGATGGATTAGATATCTAAACATAAGACCTAACACCATAAAAATCCTAGAAGAAAATCTAGGCAAAACCATTCAGGACATAGGCATAGGCAAGGACTTCATGACTAAAACACCAAAAGCAATAACAGCAAAAGCTAAAATAGACAAATAGGATCTAATTAAACTCCAGAGCTTCTGTACAGCAAAAGAAATAATCATTAGAGCAAACTGGCAACCAACAGAATGGGAAAAAGTTTTTGCAATCTACCCATCTGACAAAGGGCTAATATCCAGAATCTACAAAGAACTAAAACAAATTTACAAGAAAAAACCAAACAAACCCATTCAAAAGTGGGCAAAGGATATGAACAGTAACATAAATCTTAATCTTTATAACAAGTATGGAAAAAGTGCTAATGCATTATGCCCCTTACCTCATCTCGGCTACGGGAAAATTCCTGAGCCCCTACCTGTTTGACTCGTGATGTACTTGACCCTATCACTGCCATGCCCTACCCCCAGTCACCGACCACCAAGGCCACACCCTACCTATGCCCTACCTTCCCTGCCCCCAGCTTTTGTATTCAATAAAAGTCAGAGTGTGAAGACACTCAGGGCCACTGCTACACTCTGCCCTTTGGTTGGCAGTGGATCCCCGGGCTCAAACTCTCTTTTCTCTATCTCTGTGTCTTGTGTCTTTTATTTCAACAATTTCTCATCTCTGCACCAGCAGGGAGGTGCTCACAGAACCCTGTAGGTCTGGACCTACATAGAAGGGGATGAATCTTGTTGCCATATTATTTTATTTATGACAACAAAAATGATCATTAAATTATTTAAGGGAAATGAACTAAAGTTTTGTGGCAGAAATACAAAAATCACACTATTCTAATACCATAGCTGGCTAAATTACGGTTGAAGGATTGTGTTTTGTTTTTTCCAACATTTTGTTAAAAAAAAACTTTCTGTGTATCTTCAGCCTTCACATTTATCACTTTAATGGCTCTACAATGATCTCTGGAGATGATATACCATAGATATATAACCATTCCATAATTGTTAGCTATTTGTATTGTTCTTGATTTGTCCTTCCACTTTCACAAGTAATGTTGCTATAAACATCTCTCTCTACAAGGAGCTTTCTTCTTCTAATATTTCAATATTTTCCTTAAGGTAAAGTTTCCCAAACTGGGTTAGTCAAAGGATATGTGCTGGTTTTATTTTTTAACATTTTATTATGAAAATTTCAGATGTATACAAAAGTGGAAAGAATAATATAACACACTGAATGTACATATCCTCCCAGTCCCAACCATTATCAAATCATTGCCATTGTTGTTCATGTCTGTCTCCATCTCCAGCTTCTGCACTTTACCCTCCGATATAGTTTGGATATATGTCCTTACCCAATCGCATGTTGAGTTGTGATCCCCATCATTGGAGGTGGGGCCTGGTGGGAGGTGAGTGGAACATGGGGGTGGATTTCTCATGAGTGATTTAGTGCCATCCCCTTGATGCTGTCCTTGCAATAGTGAGTGATTTCTCATGAGATCTGGCTGTTTAAAAGTATGTGACACCCACCCCCTCTCTTGTTCCTGCTTTCACCATGGGATGTGCTCACTCCCCCTTTGCCTTCTGCCATGATTAGAAGCTTCCTGAGGCTTCCCCAGAAGCAGATGTCCCTATGCTTCCTGTACAGCCTGCAGAATCATAAGCCAATTCAACCTCTATCCTTCATAAATTATCAAGCCTTAGGTATTCCTATATAGCAATGCAAGATCCAATACACTCTCCAAACTGGATTGTTTTGAAGCAAATCCCAGACATCTGTCATTTCGGGTATGATAATTTTTTGAATCAATACTGATTGTTTTATTGTCTTCCAGAAATTCAAATGAATTTTCAATCTTAAAATCCAAATATGATATGACACCAAAAGAACAAAACATAAAAGAATTAGTATGTTAGACTTTATCAAAATTGAAAATTATGCTCTGTGAAAGATCCTGTTATGAGATCAAAGAGGCAAAATTACATATTTGGAGAAAATACTTGCAAATCACATGTCTGACAGAGGACATATAGATATCCTACATTGATGTATATAATATATAAAGTACTCAAAACTCAACACACATGCAGACAACCATAACAATTCAATGAGAAAATGAACAAAATACATAGAGACATTTCACAGATGGTAAATAAACAAAAAGATGTTAAACATCAATTGCCATCAGGGCAATGCAAATTAAAAGTTCAATGAACTGTCACCACACACCTATAGGAAAAGCTAAAATAAAAACTAGTGACAGTATTCAATGCTTCTGAGGATGTTGAGAAACTGAATCTCTCATAAACTTCTGTTGAGAAAGTAACATGGTATTTAGTCATGCTGAAAAGTAGTTCACTAGTTTCTTAAAAAAAAACAAAAAACCTAAATATACACTTACCATACAACCCAGCAATCACACTCCTGGGAATTTATCTTAGAGAAATAAAAACTTAACTCCACACAAAAATCTGTTCATTGTAGCTTTATCTGTAATAGCTAAAAAACTGAAAACAACCCAAATATCCTCCACCAGGTAAATGATTATATAAACTGGTATATCCATACTCAGCAATACTACTCAGCAATAAACAGGAACAAATTAGTGAGACTTGCAACAACTTGGATGGATCTCAAGCCATTGAGTGAAAAAAGTCATTCTCAAAAGATCACATGCTGTATGATTCCATTTCTATAACATTTTTGAAATGACAAAAGGGATCACATGAGGGAGAGTTTCATGGTGATGGAATAGTTTTGTGTCTTGATTGCCATGGGGGTTCCAGGGTTATCACATGAGATATTCACACACATTTTACTTGTGTCAGCTTCCTGGTTTTGGCATTGTACTATAGTTACATAAGATATAGCCATTAGGGGAGACTGGGTGAATGGTATATATACCTTTCTGTGTGATCTTTACAACTTCCAGTGAATCTATAATTTTTTCCAAATAAAAGTTAAAAATTTACATATAGATTTTTTGTTCATATATTTAAGTTTGAATGGATTAAACTGAAGCGTAAAGACCTGCGGTGCTGAGGGTCTGCTCTTGCATGGGGAAAACTACATAACGACTATCTCCTTAGAGTTTCTTAAGACTGTTTTGAAACAGTTCACTTGTGGTAGAAGTTGGAGGACACTGCTTCATACTGGAATAACTTGAAGAACACTTACTCGCCAGGTCTGGCAGATCTTTCTATCAAGACAGGAATTTGTCAGGGCATTTTGTGAGTGGATGTGACTGAAATCAGAGTGGCTCTTTTCTGTTTGCTAAACGTCGTTAGAAGTCTTTAGGAGGAAGGCCCCTGGGGGAAGTTCTTTTACTTGTCCATGTTTATTACAGCAAAAGCATTGAAAAACACTGCCGATTAAGCTGCATAGAGTTTGGAACTCAAAATATGGATGCTCAGACTATCAAATCAGGCACAGATATATGAGAGATCTAGAAACATGAGAAGGAGGGAAACATGCAATTAAAAAAAAATAGGCAGTCTTAAGAAGGTAGCAACTTAAGAGGATATACAGATACTGTATGTGCATGTGCATGCACACAAACACACACGAACACACACATGCATAGTGAGCACACACAGATGACTGCAGACACCAGGGACCTACGCATGCGGTTTGGCTAGCACTGAAAATACCCTAGCAAAGACTGAAGCAAGAACAGCAAACCCTTAGTCTTCAAATCCAATAGGCATCTTTCCGGCTTCCTGTTCTGCTCTTAGTGATATTTTATACTGATGACCTTCTTGAGATTCTAGATTCTCTTTGGCTTTTGGCGACACCACTGTCTTACTTCAACTGCTATCTCCCTGGTTACCCCTTCTCAGTCTCATTTTCAGGCTTGTCCTTCTCTGTCATCACTTATATGTTGGTCCTTAGCACTCTTCTCTGCTTACAAAGCCTTTCTTTCTGAGGACTGCTATTGGTGGTTTCCATGTCCATCGATATGCTGATGACCTTCAAATCTGTATTTCTAGCCTCACCGTTCCTTTACATTTAAAGGCCTACTGCATATTTGCACCAGCATGTTCTATCAGCATCTTAAATTTACTATATTCAAAGTAGAACTCATTATCTATCTTTCCACATTTGCTCCTTCTCTTCCTCCACTCCCTGCATTATTGAACACACTCAGAAAGCACCTAAGTCAGAAATAATGATATCCTACCTTTATTTTCACTTCTACCTTAGCCAGTGATCCCAATGTTTTCTCCATCCTACTCTCTTGAAAGCTCTTGAATCTGTGTTTCCCTCTATGCTCATTGTCACTGCTCACAGTTCAAGCCATTTTCATTTCTTGCCTGGTCTGTTTCAGTTACAGCCTGACTACTCTCTCTGCCCCCAGCCTCATACCTTCTCCCTGTCCGCCATCTATGCTTCATACCTTCACCCATGAGTTTTCTGCAGCATACCTCTGTTTAGAATGCCGTTTTGTTGAAAGCACATCAGTGGTCATTCATTGCTGACAAGATAAAGTTCCTTATCCCTGAAGACTCAGATTATCACCACCTCCTGCATGAAACTTTTCTTGACCCCACATTCACTTGGCTACTCCCTCCTTTGGGCATCTTAAACTACCATCTACTGTCTTATCTACATGTCATTAGTTTACAAGCATGCCTCCCTTCACTGAACTGTGAATTTCCTGAGAAAAGGACTAATATCAAACTCGTCATTGAATCTCCAGCACCCAGTACAGTGTTTAGTGCATTATAAAAACTTGATCATTACAGCTAACATTTATTGAGCAACCGCATGTCAGGTATTGTTCTAAGCACTTTGTACACACTCATGTTTAATCCTCACAACTCTGTAAGATAGGTTCTATTTTGTCCGCATTTTACAGATGAGGAAATTTTATTTAAAATATAATTAAATATACTTAAAATGTACTTGACAAATATTTACTGATTGAAAAATAAGAAATGGATGAATGCCCAACTACTCAGTGCTGTCCCTGGGAAGACCCTGAAATATTCCTCTGAATTTAGTTCACTTCAGGAAGGCCGCCAGCCCCATATGTCATCCTGGCATAAACAGTTGCATTTTATGATCTGGAGGACTGCAACCCATTTCCCATTATCATAGTCCATTTTCTGACTCCAAAGCACACTCTAAGACATATGCCTATAATATGTCACTGAACAATTTTCACATAAAGGACAAAGATCCTGTAGTCAGGTTAGTAGGGTTTGCTTTTATTTCTGTTTTTTTTTTTTTTCTTGTGGGCTGGGAGTTGTGATTCCTGAATTCTAAAGCCAGAGATATATTTGAAGTCCTGTATTAAAATGTTGTTTCTTTTCTGATATAGCATCTTCATAAACAATTCCTCAGGTAATTCTCTTATATTTAAGTCTCAAATGCAATACTTGGTACATGTTTTGAATCTAAAAGAAGGTGCTCCAGAGAATAGAAAGGATTTGCAATCAGAAACCTGAGTTTTGAATCCAAGATCTGTCACGCATGAAGCAGATGACTTTGGATGAATTATATAGCTCTTCAGCCTCCATTTCTTCAACAGATTATCAAATATTTGTCAAGCACCTGTAACACACTAGCATGGGGCCAGGTCTTGTATAGACAGGGACATTATATCTGTGGGAAAGGAAGGTTATAAAGGTTTATATAGACAGTGCATGCTAGAACATACAAGGTAATTGATATTCAAGGTTTTGAGTTTTTTTTTTTCTTTTGTACACTGCAAGAACTAAAATGACTATTTATTAATAGAGGATTACTCAAATTCTACTCCAAACCAATTTTAGTTTACACATTTAGAATTATTAAAGGTGATCAGAATAATACTCAAAAACAATAGTCTACACATACATGTGGACATGTGGATATGTAAATATACACAACAAAAGCTTAAAAATTAGTAAGTACATTTTGAATTTTTGAACTTTTAAAAGTTTGAATGCTATTTGGCTAGTAGTTGTGAAAATATTACATTATAAATAAGTCTCAGGGCAAGTAAACAAAAGGTGAAATATTCTCTTTGTGTATATTTGCATAGTGTTTTCTAAATGAGAAATGTGGAATTGTAAGGAAAAACATAAAGAAACAGCACAATAATCTAAGCAACACTGCCAAGCATTTTTTTTCCGTGTTGCAAACATCCACCGTTCTTTATCCCCATGCCAGCCCCATTGTTTATGCTCCTCGAGTCCATTGGCTTAGACTGGTTGACTGGTAGTTGTCCTTTTTGTTAGCTGGCTTCATGTGAGTTGTAAGTTGTTCTTTTTTGTTGCTTTGTCTTCTGTCTCACTTAACGGAGAAAATGATGAGCCTTTCTCAAACACTCTGTCTTTACCACATGCTTCTATTAAAAAAAAAATCCTTTTTTAAAGCCTGGGAATTTTCCAATATTAATAACTTTTAATTAGTTTTAAACACCTCAAAGGAAGTTCTGAAGTATACCTACACAAAAAGTCATTGCATAGCTTGAGTAATTACTCACTGCTTTCAACCAGAGCAGAAAATTTATGAGTTTATGGTTTCCTTGCATGCATGTTAGTATCCCTGACTTCGTACCCTCTGACATACATGCACATGTGTTCACACACATAACACACACAGATTTTTCCAAACCAGAAAAAAGCGAAATTAATTTTACTGTCCTCTGGTGCTACACATGAAATTACTTTATCCTTGTCTATTTTAATGAATTAGTTGCTAAAAATGCCTATTATTCTTTTGCTTGTGTTTCACTTATATAAGTAGGTATTAATTACACAGCTTTAAAAAATATTGCTATTAAATGTTATTATCTACATTGCCTATATAACATTTTAGACTATAAATCTAAAATTATCAAGCTGACTTTCTTAAACTGCTTGTTAAAGTGTTACATTAATTCTTATCACAAAAATACTTCTGTATCATACAGAAACATATCTTTTAAAATGCTCTGATAATGAAGGCATGATAGCAGGAATATAATGCTCTTAACCTGGCAATTCATCACCCAAAAAACAATTTTCCCAGATGATATATTGCCAAGATTCATGCTGCTGGATGTGCATAAAGAAGAGAACACGTATTGTTCTGCAACCACAATCTAGCATTACTAAACAATAAAAAGACAGATGTACCAACAGCCTTTTGATTGACTATAATTATTTAAATTATTTTAAATATCCTTAAATAACTTCTCCCCAAACTTATTTTCATTTGAGTTTTTGAGACTGCAATCCTTCCTCAAACTCTTCATGTATTGCTTCTCATCATATATTGAGTTCATCCCAATTTTCAGCTTTACAATGCATTGCATTTCAATTAGCACAGAGAAAGCCCTCTCAGTATTACTCAAAGTTGTAAACCAGCATTCTTCAAAACCTATGTAAGTCTACCTTTCACTGTAAGACACTATGGAATGGTAGAATTTCAGAACAATCACAGTTGTGCTAAAAATGATGGGGTTTAACAGCCACTCACACCATAGCCACATGTATAGGCAGAATGCCTGTCAGATCTCCCTGACTAATGGCTGGATTTTCCTACATAGGATTAGGTAATGTTCTTCAATGAAATAAATTTATGTTTGATATTTTTTCATCCCCCTCCAAACATAAAAGCTGTAAACAGCCACAACCCTTTGAAAATGGAATGGCCTCCTGTGATCCTCAGGCTGAAATTTAAGAGTTTTCTGCCACTGATTTATTCTCATTCCCATGGAAACAGTCACCAGGAATGATTCTGCTGTCATTATTTTCAAGCACTTACCCTGGTCCCAATGATCTGCTGTTGTGTCCATGGAAGTCTGAAAGGAAATGAACATTAGTCTTGTAGAATAAACTCAAATAACTGTCAACTGCCAGGTTGAAAGTTAAATATTTCCCAAGATATCTGTCTTTTAAAAATAGTGTATATTTCAATGTTTCTAATTATAAAAAAAATATATCACATAAAAACTCTGAAAAGATGCATAAGAAACTACAAATAGCTATTACCTAGGGAGAACTGGGAACTAGGTATACAGGGGAATAGAATACAAACTTTGTTATTTGTTTTTAAATTTTTTATTACAGAAATGTTTTAACATAGAAGAAATAGAATAGTACAGTGAAACCCCTAGCCCACTATCCATCTTCACCACTTATTACCTCACAGCCAATCTTATTTTATTTATACTTCTAATACCTACTGGATTATTTTGAAGCAAATTCCAGACAATATATAATTTAACACACAAATGTTAGTATTTATTTTTAAAATATGAGAACTTTAAAAACCACAAATAAAATGTGGTTATCCTGGTATTTTAACAATAATTTGAAATATAAAATAGTCAATTCCAAAATCCCTCATTTTTTTGATAGTTGGTTTGTTCATATCATGATTTGATGGTGTTTGATTACTAAATCACTAAATCTCTTTTAATCATTTATGATTTTCACTTGCTTTCTTTTTTTTCTATTTTCTTCTTGGAATTTATTTTTTAAGACAACAGTTAGTCCTGTAAAGTTTCCGATACTCTGGCTTTTGCTGATTGCTTCCATGGTGTTATTTTGCAGGTTCTACTGTCCCCAGTTTATCTGTAAGCAGAAAGTTAGATCTAGAGGCTTGAGCTGATACAGTTTTGATATTTTGACAAGAAGACTTTATATACAGTGTTTTATCAAGAGATAGAAAATGTGATGTTAGCAGAAATTGCTGAAAATTGCCTAGATCCATTATTTCAATGGGGATCTGAATGAAGTGAATGAATCATCTATTCAAAAAATAATGAAAGTGAATTTTTAAAAATGAGGAAAGAAAGTAATGCAGCTAAACTCCACCACGTAATAAGTGGCTCTAGAATAAACATACAAAATGGCCAGAGCAAGCTTGTGTAACTGGCCCACCTGATGTTCTGGAAGTCCAGCCAGGCCATCTACATCCAGCCTGGCCCCAGGAATGGTTTGAAGCCAGCTAGTGGTTTGTGCCTGTTCTGATATATAAATATCTGATAAAAAAATTATTAATTTTTGTGGATATAAAGTAGGTATATATAAATGGGTTACATGACATATTTTGATGCAGGCATGTAATGTGTAATAATCACATCACGGTCAACAGGGTATCCATGACCTCAAGCATTTGTCCTTTGTGTTACAAACAATCCAATTATACTCTTTTGGTTATTTAAAAATTTACAATTAAGTTATTTTTTGCAGTAGTCACCCTGTTGTACTAGCAAATACTAGGTCTTATTCATTCTAGTTTTTTGGACCCATAAACCATCTGTACTTTCCCCCCACCCTCATCAATCTTCCCATCTTCTGGTAACCATCCTTCTACTCTTTATCTCCACGAGTTCAATTGTTTTAATTTTTAGCTTTCACAAATAAGTGAGAACATGCGAGCTTTGTCTTTCTTTGCATGGCTTATTTCATGTAACATAATGAGCTCCAGTTCCACCCATGTTGTTGCAGATGACAGGATCTCATTCTTTTTTTATGGCTGGATAGTCCTCCACTGTGTATATGTATCACATTTCCTTTATTCATTCGTCTGTTGATGAACACTTAGGTTGCCTCCAAATCTTGGTTATTGTATGTTACAATAAACACAGGAGTGCAGATATCTCTTCAATCTACTGATTTCCTTTCTTTTTGGTATATATCTAGCAATGAGGTTGCTGGTTCATATAGTAGCTCTGTTTTTAGTTTTTTGAGGAACCTCCAATCTGTTCTCCATAGTAGTTGCACTAATTTACACTCCCACCAACAATGTATGGAGAGTTTCCTTTTCTCCACTTCCTTGTCAGCATTTGTTATTGTCTGTCTTTTGAATATAAGTCATTTTAACTGGGGTGAGATGATATCTCATTGTAGTTTTGATTTGCATTTCTCTGATGATCAACTATTTTGAGCACATTTTCATATGCCTGTCATTTGTATGTCTTCTTTTGAGAAATGTCTATTCTGATATTTTGTGCCTTTTTTTTTTTTTTTTTTTTGAGAAAGGTCTTACTCTGTCTCCCAGGCTGAAGGGCAGTGGCGTGATCATGACTCATTACGGCCTCAATCCCCGATGCTGAAGTGATCCTCCTGCCTCAGCCTCCCAAGTAGCTGGGACTACAGGCACTTGCCACCACACCTGGCTAACTTTATGTGTTTTTTTTTAAATAGAGATGGTGTTTGCCATGTTGCCCAGGCTGGTTTTGAACTCCTTGGCTCAAGCAATCCTCCTGCCTCAGCCTTCCAAAGTGCTGGAATTGCAGGCATGAGCCATCACTCCCAGATGTTGCCCATTTTGTGGTAAGATTATTAGATAATATAGTAATCTGATTCACTACAGAGTTTTTTGAGCTCCTTATACATCCTTGTCAAATTACCCATCTGACAAGGTTATTATTCCTTTGTCAGATGGGTAATTTGAAAATATTTTCTCCCATTCTGTGGGTTGTTTCTTCGCTTTGTTCATTGTTTCCTTTGCTGTGCAGAAGGTTTTTAACTTGATGTGACCTCATTTGTCCATGTTCACTTTGATTGCCTACACTTGTGGGGAATGCTCAAGAAATCTTTGCCTACTCCAATGTCCTGGAGAGTCTCCCCAATGTTTTATTGTAGTAGTTTCATAGTTTGTGGTGTTACATTTAAATCTTTAATCCATGTTGATTTAAATCTTGTATATATGAGAGTTAGGGATTTAGTTTTATTCTTCTCCATATGGATATCCAGTGCCATTTATTGAAGAGACTGTCTTTTTCCCAGTATATGTTCCTGGTACTTTCATCAAAAATGAGTTCACTGAAGAGGAATGAATTTGTTTCTGCATTCCCTATTCTGTTTCTTTTTCCTATGCGTCTGTTTTGTGCAAGTAACATGCTGTTTTGCTTACTATAGCTCTGTGGTATAACTTGAAGTCAGGTAATGTAACTCCTGCAGTTTTGTTCTTTTTTGCTTAGGATAGCTTTGGCTATTCTGGGGCTTTGGCGGTTCCAGATTATATTATACATATATATAGATATACACACACACACACACACATACCTATATATATATTTACATAAACACATATACATATACATACATACATATATCTTTATGTATATATATATGGCTGGAGTCTTACAGTGGCATGATTGCTGCAACCTCTGCCTCCCGAGTTCAAGCTATTCTCCTGCCTCAGCCTCCCAAGTAGCTGGGATTACAGGCATGCTACCATACCTGGCTAATTGTTGTATTTTTAGTAAAAACAGGGTTTCACCATGTTGGCCAGGCTGGTCTTGAACTCCTGACTTCAAGTGATCCACCCACCCCAGCCTCCAAATTGCTGGCATTACAGGCATGAGCCACTGCACCCAGTCCCTTCCATATAAATTTTAAAATTAATTTTTCCATTTCTGTGAAGAATGTGAGTGGTGTTTTGATAAAGGTTGCATTGAATCTGTAGATTGCTTTAGGTAGTATGGACATTTTAACAATATTGATGAGGATGATTCTGGGCCCGTGGCTGACTGGGACTTGCATGACATCAGCAGTAATTCCAGGAACCTTCTAATGAGCTGGTGCCCATTTTATCAATTCAATCCGGAGAAACTGGGTGATACAGTTTGGAGATTTGTCCTCTCCACATCTCAGGTTGAAATATGATCTCCAATGTTGAAGGTGGGATCTGGTGGGAAGTGTTTGGGTCATGGAGATGAATCCCTCCTGAATGGCTTGGTGACCTCCCTGAAATAAAGAGTTAACACAAGATCTAGTTGCTTAAAAGACACTGGAACCCCCCTCTCTTTCTGTCTTTTTCTCTTTCTTTCCTCTCTCTCTCTCTCTCGCTCCCTCTCTCTCAATCCCACTTCCGCCATGTGCCACATCTGTTCTCCCCTGGCCTTCTGCCATGAGTAGAAGCTTCCTGAGACCTCATCAGAAACGAAGCAAACGCCGTTGCCATACTTGTACATCCTGCACAACAGTGAGCCAAATAAATCCCTTTTCTTTATAAATTATCCAGCCTCAGGCTTTCCTTTACAGCAATGCAAAATGGACTAACACACCAGGCTATGAGAATACTGGGAACAACAGGACTCACATTTTAAGCTCTCTACTTCTCAAGAAGAGATCGTCACTTCCTTAGCAGGCTTTTTCTCCCTTTAATTTTCCTATCACCGCCCCTAGCCACACACTCCCCAAATGTAAAAATTTTGACATACTTTTGTTTGAAAATGGGGACTTAGCTGAGGAGTGTAGTATACAATACCATGGCTAATGGCATTGTAGCCAAATTTATATTGTTATAACAATAATTTTACTGTATATACAGGAAATGTGAAAAAAAAGTGACTCATAAACTTGCCACTCATAGACAACGGCTGCTACCATTTTGAAGTATTTCCTTCCCATATTCCTCCAACATTTTAATAGATACACCCACATATGTGAAACTAGGACTATACACTTTTAGACCTTGTTTTGGAAAATAAGCCTTAAAACATAGGTTGTCCTAGACACTTACCGGAGTGGCTGTCTGTCTTACAAAGTAGTGTTGATGCTACCCACCTTGAATCTTTGCTTGGCTGATTGAGTCAAGCAGGGAGAAAGTAACCAAAGTGCACCAACCAGATCGCCGCCTGGGAACTGAAAGGAGGCCTTCAGAGATGGATGATGGTTGAAGTGGACACATCTGAATGGTTATGCTCAACCAGAAGAACTGAGAGCCCCTGCTGCGGAGGATTTCAGAGCAACCCCTACTTGAGTCCTTTTTTTTTTTTTTGAGATGGAGTTCTGCTCTTATTGCCCAGGCTGGAGTGCAGTGGGCTATCTCGGCTCACTGCAACCTCCGCCTCCTGGGTTCAAGCGATTTTTCCTGCCTCAGCCTCCCAAATAGCTGAGATTACAGGCATGTGCCACCACGCCTGACTAATTTTGTATTTTTGTCAGAGACAGGGTTTCATCATGTTGGTCTGGCTGGTCTCGAACTCCTGACCTCAGTTGATCTGCCTGCATTGGCCTCCCAAAGTTTTGGGATTACAGGCATGAGCCATGGTGCCTGGCTGGGTCCATCTTAAGGCTTTCTCATTCAGTGATTTTTTTTTTTTTTTTTTTTTTGAGACAGAGTCTCACTCCGTCACCAGGTACCAAGCTGGAGTCCAGTGGCGCAACTTCGGCTCACTGCAACCTCCGCCTCCAGGTTCAAGCAATTCTCCTGCCTCAGCCTCCTGAGTAGCTGGGACTACAGGCGCGTACCACCACGCCCAGCTAATTTTTTTTGTATTTTTAGTAGAGACTGGATTTCATCATGTTGGCCAGGATGGTCTTGATCTCTTGACCTCGTGATCCACCCACCTCGGCCTCTCAAAGTGCTGGGATTACAGGCGTGAGCCACCGTGCCCGGCCTCATTCAGCTTTTATCTTGGTTCTGTAAGACAGCCCAGTTTTCTTACAACATGATGGTTGTTGCTAAAGTAGGATTCTGCTCCTTGAACTAAAACTATCTCAGCTGATATATCAGTACATTACTACATATTTCCCCAAAATGTGCATTTTAATGAATATATGGTGGATGTTTCATAATTATTCCATTATAACTGATGATGATTGCTAATGATTTTCAATAATAAAAATTATGCTCTAATAATATACTTAGACAACATAGAAACTGTTTGCCACATTTTAAATTATTTCCTTAAAAGTTGTTTAAACTTTTATGTATACACTGTAAAACCTAATTGCAAGAGGAGTGATATCAAGTTATCAACATTACTGCAATTTTGTAATAAGTGTTAGTCTCATTACAGCTTTATCACAGTTTATTATAATTTATGAGTCTCTACCAATTTAATAAAAGGGGGAAGTTATGTCAAGTCAATTTCAGTTACAGTCTTTGATTGTTAGTGCTGTTGAACATTTTGAATATTTGTATATTTTATTTTGCCAATTTACATTCTTTCATTTCTTATAGGGTTATAATCTTTCTCCTGGTTTGTAAGTTATATTGCAAATATTTCTTTCTTGTTTCTTTCCCTTTGTTTGTGATTTTAAATGTATGTATACTTTTTATTTTTAGGTAGTCAAATTTTCAATATTTTCTTTCTTTCAGTTCTTACTTTGTTTAAAACATTTCTATATCCCTATTTTTATATAAATTTTCATATAATAGTTTTCTTCTTAAATATTTGAATCTCTGAGGTTTACTTGATTTTGTGATATTGAAAAGATTCATCTTTTTTCTCAAATGAGTAGCTAGATATTTCAATACTATTTATTAAATAATCTATCATTTACCAATAGTTTTGAAGTAGAAAATTTATTATATACTAAAATCATGTGTTCTATATTGTCTGATTTTTTTACCCACCTCTATGCCATCTCTCCCATTATTTATTTATAATTTAAAAATAAAGTTTATATTTATATTTTTAGTCTTTTAATTCTATTAAAATTTTATAAATTTTATTTTCTATATATAATATATCCAATATATAATGGATATATTACATCATGGTGCAGTCTAGTGTAGCCATTACCCAAACAGTGCACATTGCACCCATTAAGTCATTTCTTATCCCTCACCTCTGCTATCCTCTCACACTCCCACGTCTCCAATGTGTATTATTCCACACTCTATGTTCATGGGTACACATTATTAAGCTCCCACTTATATGTGAGAACGTGCAGCATTTAACTTTTCTGTTTCTGAGTTATTTCACTTTTTCTGTGACAGAATCTCATATTTTTCCCAGAATGGACTTGAGCTCCTGGGCTCAAGCAATTCTTCTGCCTCAGTCTCCAGAGTAGCTGGGACTACAGGCACACACCATGGAACTGGGCTTATTCATTTTTTACTCTATAATATATGTGCTTTAAATTCTGACAAGACAAGGCTCATTTCTTATTTTTATTTTTCAAAAATGTTGGCTCTTCTCATTAAGTAATTTTTATTTTACATAAGTTTAGAAATGTTTGGCTTTTGTCAAATTCTTTCTGTGTAAGATTTTGTTTGGAAAGAAACTGGTATTTTAATATCGTTCAAGCTTTCAAGTGCAAGTCATCTCTACAATAATTCAAATTTCTCTTATGTCCTACAATAAAATTGATTGTAGCTTAAAAAATACATTGCTGTAGCACATTACTTGGTAAGTGTATTCTTCAATATTTGGTATCTTTGATTCCACTTGGAATGACTCTTTTAATTCTTTTAACTGAATTTAATTGTATACAATAAAGATACTAGTTTCACTGTCTTTATAAGAGCTAACTCAGTTGACTGTCTTTGATTTTACAGGGAGACAACCCTATTCTCTATATATAACAGGGATTTTATCTCTTCTTCTCCAGTATTTATGTCTTTCATTTTCTTTTGGTCTTGTTGCATTATTCTTTGCTAATAGAAACAGTGGTCATTCTTTTCTTGGTTTTTATGCTTTGGTATTACAGATGATGTCTCTAGGTTGAGATTTTATGAATAAATCATACATTTTATCAAATTCTTCTTCAACAGTGATTGGCATATATTTCTTCTTTTTCAACTGGTAAAATAAATGTTATTAATTCAGTTCCAAATGTTGAAGTATTTTGGTTTCTTTTCCTGAATCCTACTAGGCCACAGTGTATTATTTTTATTAAAGGAAAAGATCTTATTTTTTACTACTTTATTAAAGATTTTTTGCTTCCATAGTAATAAGTGTGATTGGTTTGGCATTTTTGGCTATTGTTTTTAAGTTATAGTGTCAAAGTTATGCCACCTTCTGCTGGTCATTTTGATTAGCCTTATGTTTTATTTATAAATTGATTTAGAAAAATTCCCATCTACTTATGATTCAGTATTCTAATCGTGGAACATACTGTCTCTTCATGTATTCAAGTCCTGATGTTGCATAACTGTGTGCGAGGTAAGGCTTTTTCAGCTGAGAGCTGAAGAATGGATATGAGTTAGTAGGTGAAAGGTTAGGGAGGGCATTCCAGGAAGAAGTTTTAAGGAGAGAAGCGACACAACCAAATTTGCCTATTGAATGGGTCAGTCAAGCTGCAGTGCAAAGAGTGGATTGCAAGGAGGTTAAAAGTGGACACATTTGGGAGACCAAGGCGGTCAGATTATGAGGTCAAGAGATCGAGACCATCCTGGCCAACATGGTGAAACCCTGTCTCTACTAAAAATACAAAAATTAGCTGAGTGTGGTGGCGTGTGCCTGTAGTCCCAGCTACTCGGGAGGCTGAGGCAGGAGAATTGCTTGAACCCAGGAGGCGGAGGTTGCAGTGAGCGGAGATCGCGCCACCGCACTCCAGCCTGGCGCCTGGTGACGGAGTGAGACTCTGTCTCAAAAAAATAAATAAATAAAAATAAAAATAAAAAAAAAAGTGGACACAGATAAACTGAACTGTGGAGAGGAAGAAAACTGAGTGGATGCCAATGACATTTAGGGGGTAAAACAGGCCATGCTAATGAAAAATGTGTTGAGTATTAGGATGATACTCGAGCTTCCTCAGGGCATGAGAAACCAGGTGGCTGTTAATGCCATTAAGACAGTGAGCACTAGAAAAGGATCAAGTTTTGGGGCAGGGAGAATGAATTTCATTTTGAACATGCTATGTTTGCACAATCTATATATACCAGTCAAGTTCCATTCAGAAAGCCAGAAACCACATAAGTTCTATTCATAGAGCTTTAATTTATGGAATTTATTAAATAAGTATTGGAAAAATTTAAAAAGCAAAAGGGGAAATGCTGAAGCAATTCAGAGTTAGTAACAGCAGAAAGTTAGTAACTACTCAATAGGCTGAGTGGAAAAAGGGAAGAGGCTGGGGTTAGAATCTAGAGCTTAAGGAAGGACATACAGAGCTGAGAGGCAGACCACCAGACCTCCAGACTAGTACCGGCCGATGCTGAAATCTTAGGGAGGAGGGGTTGGGGAAAGCTGGCTTTGGAGTACAGAACAAAATCTGGAAGCAACTTTTGCAGCCAGGGTGAAGAACTATTAACTACTGCCAGTGATGCCGGGGCATATCCTGGCAGAACTAAAGGCAGCCAGTTGGGCAAGAAAGAATGTGAACAGCAGAGTTCCAGCACTAGCATCACAAGAATATAGAAAAGTTGATCTGAAGCTGAAAGAATATATTAACAACCAGCACAATATGTAATATGAAAATGCAAACCTGTAAGCAGTTAGATTTTGGTATCTGGAGCTCAGAGAAAAGATCTTATCCAGAGTTATACATTTTGAAATGGCCAATATCTATCCAGATCAGTCCACTGCTTGATTAAAAACATAATGCAGGCCATATACATAATTAGAAATTTTGATTAGCCATATAAAATATTTCATTTAATCAGTACATCCAAAATATTGTTTTGACATGTAATCAACATAAAAATACTGACATAGTTTACATTCTTTTTTATATCACATTTTTGAAATCTGAGTGTGCACTTACAGCATGTCACAGTTCAGATGAGCCATATTTTAAGTTCTTAGTAGGTACCATGTGGCTGGTGGCTACCTCATAGGACAGTGTAGATCTCCCATATAAGTTTCAGGTATGGATAATAAAACCTACAAAGAGATTACAAAGTGAGAACTGTTATATGGGCACAAGTTTGAGAAACCCAAACATTTAGAAGCCAGACAAATAGGATAAGAACCCACAAGGAGACCATGAATGGAGGAATGCCAGTAGAGTGTGGTTCCCTGGAAAAACAAGGATTCAAGAAGAAAGTGATCGACAAATGTGAGAAAGACTGAAAATTGTTTGTTACCTTTAGGGACATGGTGGTTATTGATGGCCTTTCAAGCAGTTCCTTTTGAGGAGTAGTGTAGATGGAACCAGGTCAGAATGGGTCGAAGGACCAAGTCGAAGGCTAGGAAATGAGGGTGATAAATATAAATAACTTTTCCAGGTTTATGTAAAGAAGAAGGGGCCATGAAGAGGAAAAAGAAATAGAATTAGAATAGAAGGAACAGGGAGTATGGAAAAGTGGGAGAGATTTATCATATTTAAGCAGTAATTGATGAGAAATAGCAGTAAGGAGAGGTTGATGTTGTCAAAGCGAGAAGGGATAATTCATAATATAAGGCTTCTGAGAAGGTGGAAAGGGACGGGGTGAGAAGGGTGAGATCGGTAGGATTTTGTGGGAGAAGAAAAAGAATAGGATGTGTTCAGATGCAGGTAGGCTGGTAGACTGTGCAGCAGGAAGTTGAGAGGGTTCGCATCTAAAGAGAGAGGCAGATAATCTGCTTAGGCGGAGGAGGCTGGGTAGCTGAATGATCATGATGGGAGACAAAGCAAACCAAAGAACTGTGATAGGATTACTCAGGACTGTAATGGACACAACAGAAGTGTTTGACCTATAATCAAGGCATCAATAAACAATAATAAGCTGTCAACTATTTTTCATGTTTTAAAAAATTTTATGTATTGCTTGCTTTACATTTTACTTTATTATCACAAACTAAATGTATGATTTCATACAATAACATTATAGCAGATATTTTTGCTTTGCCCCGATCATAACAGACATGCCTCTAGTATTTTATCTTGAAATGCGATATTCTTTGATGATTTAATAATGTTGAAAGTCTTCAACTTCTAGTTTTCTAATTCTTAAAAAAAATAAGAATGCGCTATATAAAAATCTCTTTCAGCACGTCTATTATCTATCTCACAATTTTTTCTTCTTGAATTTATTTAATAGATCTGAATTCTGGGGATAAATTTCACGTGAGTGATTTATAACAGATCCTTGAATTTAGTTTGCTAGCAATTTATTTCTGGATTTCTGGTTATATCAAAAAGGGATTTGTTTTTCTTTTTGCTTGAATATCAGAGCTGTGTTGGCTTTATAAAATAAATTATGTAGCTATCTATATCTTTTTGTTCTTTGGAGCAATTTATGTAGCATTAATGCTTCTTGAACATCTGAAAAAACTCTACTTGATTTCACAGCCACTACTTCTTTTACACCTTTTCTGTGTTGACTGTAGTCGTGAGTCTATTTGATTTTGACTCCTTCTTCAGTCAATTTTAGCAATTTATGTTTTAAAAGATAGACTTATATTTCATGCTAATATTGGTATGAGAAATACACGTTGTTTTATAATTTTAAAATTTATGCCTGTTGCTACATTCTCTGTATTATTTTCACTTGTATTTATTCATTCTTTGCTCTTTGCTCTGTGGTTAAGTCAGCCAGAGCTCTGTCAACTCTATTCTGCTTTCTTTGTTATTTGTGTGATTGTTTAAAACACATCTGATTCATTTTAGTTCTTTCTTCGCTTTTTTTGATATTTTTCTCTAAAGTGTTCAGTTGAATGACTGATTTCCTTTTTTTTAAACATTGAGACTATTGTTTGCATTTTTATTATCTAAAAGTATTATGTACCTATTGTTCTGTTTTTAAAAAATAGTTTTTAAGTCTTTAGAGTATCATTCTGAGGATAACTATGTGTTTGTTATTATAAAGAAGTTTTAAGTTTTCAGTATTGCTTAAACTTTGGTTATTAATTTATTATTTTAATACAAAGTAGACAATATGCATAGTTTCTTTTTATTGGAAACTATTGAGGTTTCTAGTGGAGAACACATGACAATTTTTGTAAAATTTGCATGATATTGAGGAAAAGTCGATAGAGCTCTAGATGTGCTTTTAGCTTAACACTCAAATAATTGGTTTTGTCCATTTGACATATCTAATAGTTTTAAAAATGTATAATGATGCTATATTATGTAGGGCTTATAGATTCATACATATAAAATCTCTTTATTATGAATTTTTACCTTTTATAACATAAAATTACCCTTTTTATTATTCAATGCTTTTGTCTTGAATCCTTTTGTATTATCTTTGTGATCCTCCCTTTATTGTTTACACAATTATATATGCTTAGTCTGTTTTTTTCCCTCTTAGTCTCTATGATACATTATTTCTGACCTTTCAGCGTTATTTCCTTTGTGTATATGTTTTATAAGGAGATAAAATTGATTACTTTTCCCCCCTTAGCCTAAGCAGGTTTGTTTTGTTATGCTTAAACAGGACATCCTAACCCAATTAATTTTTGTTCTAACTAATGTGATTTTTTAAAGACTTGTCTACTCTTACATCATAAAGATCCCATCTTTTAGTATGCAATTAAGAGTGCCAGTTCACTAATTTTCTTGATTTTAGTATTATATTTGTTTCAGAGGTATGTTCTTTGTTTGTTTTTGAAGTCTCTTCCCCAGGTTCTGATATATATTTGAACTATTTTTTTCCTCCTTACCCTCCATCAGAGAGCTCCATCTAGACCTGGACATGGACAACAGACAGCTGTTTGCTTGCCTCTGACTATGCTCACTCTCCACGGCAGTCTATAGTGGTGGTCATCTTATATACCTAGCTCTGGCTTCATCTTCAGACTTAGGCAGGTGTTCATTGGACAGGGGGCTGACAGAGGTGATGAGATTATCTTCTTACTTATTGGCTATTTTTCTGACACCTGAGAAGCCTGCATTCCTGGCTGTTAGCCCTTTCACTGTTCTCTGCTCATTTCGTTCTTGAGGCAGCATTTGACTTGTATGAACCACCCGTGGTGGAGCACGATGCATCAGACCAGACTAAATCTTACTTTCTCATCTGCTATTTTCTAGGATTTGAAGTACTGATATTTTGGTCTGGATAGCAGTATGTTGACCTCATCAAAAAGAGTGAACTGCTTAGTTTGTTAGTTGGCATAGACTATAATTCTGAGCCAGAGACCATAGATTGGGTGGGGACAATGGATCTTTTATTTTATTTTTGACCATAAAATTTGCTCTGTTTCTGGCAACGTGACATGCATTGAATACAAATTATTTTATTCCACTTAGACCACAGGGCTTATATTTAATTGTCTATTCTCTTGTTATTTGCAATAGAGTCCATGTCAGTTTTAGTTTTCAGTGTTTATAAGAAAGTGTTGCCTTTTGCATCATAGATATATTTTGTCACTGGCGAAGAGATGCCACTGTAAACCAGAAGCCACAGCAACTGTTTTTTGTTTTTTTTTTCAAGAATGATCATGTTAATAACGACCATTTGTTAAGCATGTGTTATATTCTAAGTGTGGTGCCTTACTGGTAAACATCAATATTATTTGATGTTTTCCCTCATTTAATGGACCAGTGGACATACTTTTGCCTGATTCTTATCTAAGCAATTGAATTGCCTCATTTTATGCACATTGAATTAAGATGTTATCACACTGCTCTTCTGTTGCATACCCAAAAGCCAAGAGCCTACTCATAGCAAGTTAATTAGACCAATGGTGTGCCCTTTTAGATTACTCAACAGTGATTTCATTTCATGCTATTATTTTTATTTAGTACGTATTTTTGTTGATGTCATTTCTAGTCTATTAAATCTACCTTAAATACTTTTTATAATATATAAGTAGTATAAAATATTTAAATAGTAACAAGGTGGAATATTAATAAACAAGTTCAGGTTCTTACATCTGCCTCCAAAAAAGAAAGACATGAGACTGCATTTTATATTTGGCTAAAATAAACCTTGTGATCTATAAAGCTCTGAAAATTGCATGGCTTAAACTCTTGCTTTTAGCTGAATTTTACATATTTCCTTTGGTGCTGTGTCCCGGACATCAGAAATGACACCCCGCGTTGTAAACTGTTTGTCCCCAGAAAAGCTTCACCGTCCCCTTTCCCTCTCCTTCCTCACTGGGGACATCAATGGCAAATGGCAAGTGCATGAAATGGTCCTGGGCCAGGCAGCCATGCCCAGCTCCAGCCCTGGCCCTTACTAGCACCTCAAGCTTGGGCCAGTCCCTGAGCTTTGCTGAGCCTCTATGTGGGAAGTGATCACACATGGATGCCAGAGAGGGTGTAATGTTTTATGAATTTAAATATATATAAATAACGATGTCACATTCCTGAAACATCATACCAGTCCCTAATAAAAGGCAGACATTGCTATTATGTGTGTAGCAGTGCAATGTAGTATTGCTACTATGTGCTTTGTCCTCTCTGATGGCTCCCTGGGGGTCAGGGCAGGGTTTTCTTGGGGCATTCATTGCAGTTTTCCATCTGGACCTGTGCTTCCTATGATCTGAATCATATACTCTCACCTCCTCTTCTCTTTTCCCATATTTTGTTATGGTCATGCGTCTTACTAATATCACATGGCAATCTATTAAACACAAATATGTTTAATATTTAATGTTATCTAAGGTAACATTTTCATTTAACAGAAATTTCTAATGAACATGTCTTGAATGAAGAAATACATAAGGATATTTGTAATTTCAGGTCAATAGGGGCAATATGGTTGGACAGCGCCTTTCAAACAACAATATTGTTAGACAATTGGTGAATTTGAGATTGCAATCCAGGGGATAGACACTTTTAAACTTTTCCGTAATTTTTTGTACTTTTCCCAGCCTTTTCTATACTTCTAACACTTTCTAAAACGAGACAGGTAGATCCAAGAAGCTCAACCGTGGAAGGAACAGCCTTCCAGGTCCTGGGTAAAAATTAGACAGGTTAAAAACGTGGCAAAGCAAATGAACGGTAGCTGTGGATACAAAAATTAAAAATGCCTTTAATGATTGATAACATGGTACATCAAAGATCCAAACCAAATGAAGGAGATCAAAGCTTTGATGATTCAAATGCAATCATGTAGGATTTGAGATGGGGGAAATCTCATTTTATAGATAAGGTAAGCCTTAAATCAGACTCCACTGGGCTCAGACCATCTCACAGGAGGTAAAGGGAGGAGTTGGCTGTATGTGAATGTTCAAGCTGGGACTGATGAGGCAGAAAGAAATATTGCCAGCACAGTGTATGCCAAAATGCAGCAATAGATCTGGACTAATTTGAACTTCCTGCTGACCCCAAGAATGCAAACAGAGCAAAAAGATTCTCTGGTCACCTAACAATACTGGCTGATAACAAAAAGGATCTACATTCCTTTTAAAAGCTTAGGTTTATAGTTCTTGGATGTTTCAAGAAAATTAAATGTTCATCTGTGGCTTAGAATTCATGGAAATAAATCCAGGTATTTCAGCAGTAATTACAAAAATGTCATGTTTTGCAAAGTTCTCCGGAAAATTGCACTGTAACTATGAGTCCTATTTTACCTATGTATAGAAGAGCCCTACGGTTTGTCCATAAGACAGAAACTATGCTTAGCCCAAAATCTAAGTGTTTATGGGCTCACCATAAAATCTAAGTGTTACGGTGGCTCACACCTGTAATCCTAGCACTTTGGGAGGCTGAGGAGGGCAGATCGATTGAACTCAGGATTTCGAGATCTGGGAAACAAACATAGCAAAACCATGTCTCTACAAAAAAAATTAGCTTACTGGGACTACTACATGCCTCCAGTCCCAGCTACCTGGGGTAGGGGCTGAGGTGGGAGGCTCGCTTGAGCCCGGTAGGTCAAGGCTGCAGTGAGCGGTGATTACGCCACTGCATTTCAGCCTGGGTGACAAAGTGAGACCCTGTCTCAAAAAAACCAAAACAAGAAAATCCAAGTTCTTAGATTTGGGGTTGAATATAATGGCATAGTCCTGTTTGGATTCTCATTTAAAATTACCTACTATTTTTCTTTTTAGAGACACAGTTTCACTCTGTTGCCCAGGCTGGAGTGGTGCCATCATAGCTCATTGTAACCTCGAACTCCTGGGCTCAGGCAATCCCCGTCTCAAACTCCCAAGTACCTAGGACTGCAGGCATGTGCCACTATGCCCAACTAATTTTTCTTTTTCTTTTTTTTTTTTTTGGTAGATGTGGGGTTTTATTAAGTTGCCTGTATTGGTCTTGAACTCCTAGCCTCAAGTGGTCCTTCTGCCTTGGCACTGGGATTACAAGTGTGAGCCACTGCATCTAGCTACCTACTACTTTGTTACTTTGAATTTTACATTCCTTGAAAGTATATGAAAATATGATATTTATTTATAATGGAACTCTTTTGAACATATATCACACAGCTAGAGAAAAAGCTTTCTAATAAACTCTTCTGGAGATACCATCTGCAGCATGGTCTGAAGTCCCACTACAGTACCATCTGAGGCCTATGAAACCCGCACCTAGTTAGAAATGGTGTTGTAAAATGAGTTTAAACCTGTCTATAAATGTGTTAAATACTTATGAAATATATACTTTTATTTTTTTCAAAAAGATAACTGGCAATATTGGTGAGAGTGTAGGAAAAAAGGCTTGTCAACTGGTGGTGGTAGGTATACTGGTACAACTTTTCTGAGGACGCACCAGCATACAGTTCAAAGCCCAAAATCTCAATATCCTTTTACCTGTTAACACATGTTTCAGAAAGTTACCCTAAGGAAACAGTCATAGATCTGCACAAAAATGTATTGAAGATAATCAAGCAGCACTATTTATAAATGTGAAAATTTAGAAGCAACCCTATTAGAGGGCTGCTAAAATTAGAGACAATTTCTTCTTTGGGTAAGATCATATCTTTTTGATAGATAGATGAAAATTACAGGACGCCCATAGACATAGGCCCCTTCGAAAGTTTTTATTCCCTGTAAGACATGGTGTCTGGCAATACCTAGTAACATTTCATTCCCGTTGCCCCTGACCTGGGCCCAAGGTGATTGTCCATTTCCCTGTGTGGTCCTAAGCCCTGGACAGCCTCATCTGATGATGGAGGTGACCTTGGCAAAGTTGACTGAGTCATCTGGTCAACCTCTGCATAGCCACTGCAAAAAGCAAAAGGAGTTTGACCTGATCCCCTTTATAGAAGATACTGTTTTGCAGAAATTGTGTGAAATTCTCTTATCTCATATGGGACATGCAAGAGCAGGTTTTGCCTTCTTTTATAAAGAATTAAAGGTAAACAAACAAACAAGCAAATTTTTGCAGACATTCTCTTGCTGTATTAGGGTTCTCTAGAGCAACAGAACTAATAGGATAGATGTATATATGAAGGGGAGTTTATTAGAAGAATTGGATCACACAATCACAAGGTAAAGTCCCACAATAGGCCATCTGCAAGCTGAGGAGCAAGGTAGCCAGTCCAAGACCCAAAACCTCAAAAGTAGGGAAGTCAACAGTGTAGCCTTCAGTCTATGGCCGAAGATCTGAGAGCCCCTGGCAACCTACTGGTATAAGACCAAGAGTCCAAATGCTGAAGAACTGGGAATCTGATGTTTGGGGACAGGAAGCATCAAGCATGGGTGAAAGATGACGGCCGGAAGACTCAGCAAGTCTGTTCATTCTGCTTTCTTCTGCCTGCTTTATTCTAGCTGAGCTGGCAGCTGATTAGATGGTGTCCACACAGATGAGAGTGGGTCTGCCTCTCCCAGTCCACTAACTCACATGTTAATCTCCTTCAGCAACAACCTCACAGACATACCCAGGAACTTAGCATCCTTCAATCCAATCAAGTTGACACTGAATATTAACCATCACTTGCTTTATGGCATCTATGCTGCTTATTTCTAGGAAGAGTTATGTGATCTATGACACATCTTATTTAAGAAAATAGACTTATTCTCAGTTTGTTTATTCCATATGCCTCTTATAGAGAAGAATTAGATACATGGCAGCAGAGAGGATTTTCAAAGAAGACTACTATAATAAAACTCAATAGTCTACCAGGTGCGGTGGTTCATGCCTGTAATCCCAACACTTTGGGAAGCTGAGGGGATGGATCGCCTGAGGTCAGGAGTTCAAGAGCAGCCTGGGCAATATGATGAAACTCCATCTCTACTAAAAACACGAAAAGTAGCCGGGCATGGTGAGGGTGCCTGTAATTCCAGCTACTTGGGAGGCTGAGGTGGGAGAATTGCTTGAACCCAGAAGGTAGAGATTGCAGTGAGCCGAGATCACATCACTGCACTCCAGCCTGGGTGAAAGAGTGAAACTCAGTCTCAAAAACAAAAAAACCAACCAACCAACCAAACAAACAAAAAAACTCAATAGTCAACAAGTGACAAATTAAATACCTTATGGTATAGCTATACCATAAAATATTATGTAGCCATTAAAATCAGGCAGTAGAAGAAAATTTTATTATATGAGGAACTGCTTACATGTAAAAAACAGACTACAAGTCAGTATGTGCAGTGTGATCATAAGGAAAAATTGAGAAAAAACATTGGGTATATTTATGCCACAATATTAACATCTCTGGCTAGGGGGGTTTTATTTTCTTCTTGGTGCTTTTCTGTAGCTTTAAAATTTCCCATCTATCTTGTACTATTTTTGCATTCAGCAAATGGTTATGGAACAATTTTGCCTATCTATTATACTCAGCAATTACTTATTAAGTACCTATCACGTGCCAGATATTATGCTAATGCTAGGCACAAAATAATCAACACAAGAAAAAAAATGTCTTTACTTTCAGACCTCATTTCTAGTCTGGTGGCAACATGGAAAACAAACCAATAAATAAATAAAATATATAGTATGTCAGATGATGAAACATTTTGAGAAACAAAGAAAAGTAAATGAGGGAAGGGATTCGGGTGTGCTGGGGACTGAAAGCAAGTGCAATTTTAAGTAAGGGAAGAGAAGGCTCTGTACTGGGTAAGTGTGCCGCTTTCAAGGAGTGCGTTTGAATTTCAAATCTGTATTGATGGCCACAGGTGACTAAAATAAATTACTATTAGTTAATTAGTTACAGAGTAACTCAATTATCACCATACAATCACAGAAAAGGCAGTGCCTCTGGTGCACATGGGAAGCAGCTTAGTTGGGGATTTAAGTGCCAAGACAGCCAGTGACACCAGCGGACGCCTTGTGGTGGGCCTGGATAGTCCAGCTGTGACTTTATAAAGTAGCAGTCTAATTAAGAATTTTGCACAAGTATCTGTGACAAAAGCAGAAAATTGCACCTTAGCATATATCTCTTGATAAGACTATATATATTTTCCATGCATGCACATGGTGAGGGGCGGGGAGAGAGAGTGAAAGAGAAAACCAAATAGTCCTCCATTTGTAATACTTGCTCTTCCTAGGAGAGTGTGAACATCTTTCTTTCTCTTCCCAGCCTGACCTTGCCCAGCCAGGAATCCAGGAATGGATGCCCATGTCTGAGTGGAGGTTGCATCAGTCTCAAAGACAGTGTGCTCTTCCCTGCCATGGTGGAGTAGTGAGCCAATTCGTAGGGAGTGGAGGTGGGTGGAAAGTAAAAAATTATTTAATGGAAACAGTATATGTTATTTGAGTGACGGATGCCTAAAAGCTCTGACTTAACCACTACACAATCTATGCATGAAACAAAATTGCACTTGTACCCCATAAATTTACACAATAAAAAAGTAGAAGGTTGTTTAGAACCCAGACCATTTCCCACCCAGTACAGACTTTTATATTGTGAGATGTGCTATCGTTTGTGTAGAAGTAATCCTGAATTCCCAGAATGATGGGCACATTTACATTTAAACAAAAGCACAACGTACCTTTCAAATCAAAATGTAAGCTATTTTGTGCTAATGTAAGGAACTGGATCCTTAGAAACTGACCAGAGAAAAACAACTGACTTGACTTGAAGAATCTTGCTAAATAATTTAAAATTATCTTTCCCATGTATAACTGCTATGAATGATTTGAAATTTGTGTGTACGCTTCTGTGTATTTACTACTACTATCCCAGATATGTCATGCCTGGAATAAAATAGGCATTCAATAAGTCATGGCTGTGAATGACAACAATGACAATAACGATGATGATGATGATGATGATGATTAGAGGGATATTGACACACCAATTCTTGCTAAAGTATAACAGTATTCAGCAATGTTTTGTCTCTCTCAGAGGCACTTGTGTTTAAAGGAGAATTACAAAGACAAGATATGCAGAATTCAAAAGAATAAATGTTGAATGGTGTCATTCAAGGCCCTGGCATCTAAGTATTTCAGGGGTGGCTCTAAAGCCCTCAAAACTAGATGCATAGTCAACTATAAAGTCTGATTGGATATAAACCCAACGCAGATTTTATAATCTTGGCATCCACCACCAAAATAGCCTTGTTCTTCATTTTCCAGAGCATAAATCTCTGGAAAGAACCTCTCTTCCCACCCTTACAGGTGGAGAAGATTCACCTCTCTCTAAAGGACACAGTGCAGGAAGATAACTCTCATCTGCTGACCCAGGCACTTCCTCATTTTTGCCTACTGAAAAGGAAGGGGAGGATAAGGATGAGGGTAATTACATCTGATGCCTTTTAAGGGACATCAAGACTACTGAATTCAAACCTCTGGACTGGATATTCCTGTGGCTTTTACTACATATTAAGATGAAAGAGAAATGGATTCAGCACCAGTCCACATTAATTATCTGTGGCCCTTTGGCTTCCAGTGCAATGTCAGAAGTTTAGAGAGCCTCAAACTATATTCTGCTGATTTTAAAAAGAAAAATATAGCAAGTGGGATAATAGCATTTGTCAGTTTCATTTACAGCTCATTTAGCTTGGCTGAATTAATGAGTATCTATTAGGCAGACTTGCAAGGATCCCTTTACACGTTCTTAAAGAATACCATACAATTAAATATCATTTTGGTAGAATCATAAATAGCAGAAGCAAATAACATCCCTTAAATTACTCAGATTAACTTTTTTTTCAACAGCAGCTATGTTTTACTGGTTCAGAACATTCCTAGTAAGGGACAGAAAACCAGACATTTATGGGACACCTATTATGTGCACATCATTGCACTGAGGAGGAATGTGCAAGAATGCGCAGCATGGATGCCCGGGGCACCTCCTCTGAGACCTATGTGCTCCCCCTCCATCCACTAAACTCTTGAAGTATTTTGTCTGTGCTTCTCCTGGGTCGCTTTCTATTTTCTGTCCTTGGGTATAGTTTTTGGCCCATGACTTACCCTTCCTTTGAATTACAAACTTTAGTCGGCAGATATTGCATTTTACAGCTTCATATTCCACACAATAATTAGCTCAGTGTTTCACACACGTTAAGGTGTTCAATAAACAGTTTTCGATTAATAAATTACAAGAAAAAAAGAGATGTTGCTTCTTCTACAAGCTTATAATAGCTAATAAAGATAAGAAAATAGTTTTTTTGTAAGTACTTTCTATGTGCCTGACATTATGCTTGACACTTTAAAACGTTTCATCGAGTCCCCATAGTAACAGGGCAAAACTCACCGTTACAGAAGTTAAGTGAATATCAGCCTAACATTACACAGCCAGATCCAGGATTTAATCACAAGTCTGACTCTAGATAACGTGATCTTAACTTTGACGCCATACATTCCTATATTTTTTAATGGTTGTTATTTTAGAGTGACCATTTTATCAATATCACTATGACATCCAGGATGCCATAATTTGTTATGAAAATGGCTGAATGCTCTGGGGCCAAAGGTCAAAGACATGCACTGAAGTAGGCTGGAAGAATTCAGTATTGTCCTTGAGTTTGGCACTATTGTGGCCTGAAAAATGTTGACATCATTCTGAATATTCATGACAAATTTAGATGGAGTAAAATAGTGGGGTCTTGTTATCTTTTCCTGGATATTATGGCGGTTAGTAGAGGGAGAGAATTTTGTGGTACAAGATCACTAATCAACAAAGTGTCTCACAGGCCTTCTGAGTAACTGAGGACTGAGGACGGTAACATATTGTTTAGTAGATAAATTTTTAAAGTAGTATTGTACCTCAACTTTACTATACACATTGACTATGACGGTTCAGAAATATTCATAAGCACTTAGAATGTAAGATGACTAGAATATCAGGTAAACCAGCTGGGTTAACAATTGTAATGAAATTTGTTAAATGTGGCAGGGAGGTGAGCTGGGACTGCATGCTCTGTGGAGCTGGGGACAAGTGGGAGTCCCGCCCCTTATGAGTTGGGGTGGGAGCTCCTGGGATGCTGCCGAGCTGCCAAAATTGTGGCTGCAGACCCAGGCCTCCTGTTCTATGGAGCAGGCAGGAGCCCCACCTCCACCCCAGGTGCAGCTGCAGCTGCTCAAACAGCAGGGGCAGACTCAGACATCCCTGCACTCTTGGGGGTCCAGGAAGGTCCCTATGCCCTAGCAGGCTCAGAAGTGCCTCCTCCTGCTGCCTGGCTTCTCACAGCTCTCTGAGCCCACTCAGATCTCAGAACATCTGGCAGAGCCCCAGGCACCATGAATGACAGCAGGAGGCAGACAGACTCCTGGTTGTAAGGGGGCAGATTCCCTGAGGTCCTATCTTCAGGTCACAGAGGGCCTGAAGGCTGGGGGCTGAGTGGGAACTTGTGATGTTTTGCTGGTACCTTTCCCATGGCCTAATCCTTTTGCATTTCCTCCCCTCTGAGGCCCATAAAAACCCCAGGCTTAGCCAGAGCTGAGCAGACAATGGGATGACCAGCTGCAGAAGAAGCAACACTTTCTGCTGACAGCAAGAGACACTGGGACAACTGGCAGCAGAGAGGAGCAACCCACTCCAGGGCCTGCTTTCTGCTAGGAGCTGGGGAGACGATGAGAAAGGCTGCCTGTAGGATGAGAGAGCCTGCCTGTGGACCCACTGCAGGGCCTCCTTTCTCCTGAGAGCTGGGAAGACAATGTGACAGCCTGCCTGCATAAAGGAGCTACCCACTGTGGGTCTCCTATGAGCTGTTCTATTGTTCAATAAAGTTCCTCTTCTTCATCTTACCCTCCACTTGTCTGAGTACCTCATTCTTCCTGCTTGTAGGACAAGAACCCAGAACCCACCGAATGGTGGAGCTAAAAGAGCTATAACACAAACAGGCTCGAACATACCTCTTACTCACCATGCTGTGGCTGAAGAGAAGGAGAAAAGAGCTGTGTAGCCCCTTGGGGAGCCCAGATCTGGGAGTTCCCTGAGCCAGGGCTGTGACTCCTTCTTTGGAGTTGTGCAATGCCTGGCATCTCCAAGCTTCCAGGGTCCACTGTGTTCCCTGTTGTCAGCAAGGGAAGCTGCTTGCAGTTTGCCTGGTCCAGCTGCACCTTCACAGCCTGGCAAAGAGTGGGCACCCATGCTGGTCCACCCAGCTGCAGCAGCCAGCATGTCTGACTGTGCAGTGACCAGACCCCACACTTACTCACACACCACTCACCGCTGCGTGCCTTATTCACCCTTGGCAGGTGTGGGATCTAGGCCAGTAGTGTGAGCCGAATGCAGCCTGCCAGGCCAAGTGGGCAGAATGTGCCCAGTGGGCTTGAGCCAAACTTGGGCAAAGGCACCACAAGCCAGAGGTTTCAGGCCAGAAAAGTAACACCCTGAAGGTTCCATAATAATAGGGTCCAGATGCAACTACCAGGGTTCAGGGACCAGGCTCTGAATATAAGACCTACGAAGGGCTTAGGCTGGTTCCTCATCCCCAAGGGCCATGGAACTTTACTGGAGCCTTGACAGGTAGAGAGCTGAGTCTTAAATAAGAAAAAGATTAGAGCAAGAATAACCTTAAAGCTGACTTAAACATGAACCTTGATGCTGCTGGTGAGGGGCTTTTAAATTCCCCTAAAACTGGAGCAAGAATAGGTTGGTTTGGCTGGGCACGGTGGCTCATGCCTGTAATCCCAGCACTTTGGGAGGCCAAGGCGGGTGGATCACAAGGTCAAGAGATCGAGACCATGGTGAAACCCCAACTCTACTAAAAAATATAAAAATATGTAGCTGGGTGTGGTTGCATGCACCTGTGGTCCCAGCTACTAAGGAGGCTGAGGCAGGAGAATTGCTTGAACTCGGGAGGCGGAGGTTGCAGTGAGCCGAGATCGCATCACTGCACACCACCCTGGTGCCTGACACCAGAGCAAGACGGTCACAAAAAAAAAAAAAAAAAAAAAAAAAAGGAATAGGATTGGCTTTAGAGTCTGAGTGAACGTGGGTTTAAGACGAGACAGGTATTTTAAGGGAAAATAACAAGACCAGTTATGTAGATTGGAGCAAAAGGGGCTAATGAACATTCAAATATTATTAGAGGTAATTCACTGGGCTCTTCTTTGTCATCCTAAAGCATTAACTGCTAGAGGTTTTCTTAGCATTTTATTCAGAGTAATGACATTGCTGTAATGATGGTATCACTAGTAAGTCATTTGGCAGTCAGATCTGTTACTGCTGAAATGCTTGTAAAACTTTTCATATTCTAGAAAATCTCTCTGGTTTCTAATTATGGTAGCTTATTCTAGCACCTAAAAAAATTTACTTTAATTAATACATCATTTTAGATAATTTGACAGAGGCTAGCCTGAAGTTTATCTTTGATGGATTCATATTAACTATAATTTACTAGGCTAATTAAGTTGGGCACGATTGCATGGAAAATGTTTAAACAACTTTTGAAACTAGTTTTCAAGTACCCTCAAGTACTTTAAAAGCTATCATTTACATAGCAATACTGAGTTGATTATGATAATAATAATCATTACCTATTCATGAAAGTAGTGTCTCTAGTAATATTTACTTGGCAGCCTAAAGATAACCCTCTTTGAATCATTAAGGACATTTATGATAGTTAGATCTTTTGGGAGTTTTAAATGACAGAAACCCAGCTTGATAAACATAGCAAAAAAGGACAATTTTGTCACTCTCTTAACTACAGAAAGAGCAAGTGTCTTAGTCTGTTTGGGCTGCTATAGCAAAATACCATAAACTCGGTAGCTTATAAACAATAGAAATGTATTTCTCACTGTTCTAGAGGCTGGGGAGTCCAAGATCAAGACATCAGCAGATTCAATGTCAGGTGACAGCCCCATTTCCTGGTTTGTAGAGATGCCGTCTCATGTGTTCTCACATGATGGAAGGGGCTAGCTGGCTCTTGGGTCTTTTTTATAAAGGCCCTAACCTCATTCATAAGAACTCTGCTTTTATGACCTAATTGCTTCCCAAAGGCCCACTTCCTAATACAATTACCTTGGGGCAATTAGTATTTCAACATATGGTTTTTGAGGGGACACCAACCTTCAGAGCATAGCAGCAAGGATCCAGCTGGGCTCCTGGGATATTAGAACCAGGAGAAGAATGAATGCTTCCAGGGCTCCCTTTCTCATCGCTGCTTTCCCTGCCTTTGGTAGTCTTCCTCTCTATGAAACAGAGCCATGACTACCGTCAGTAGCAGAGCCCCACATCTTACTGCACCCAGCACCTCAGAGAAACTACAACTATTTCTCTCTTTCCTTGAATTTTCAAGTTCTTGTAAGAGCCATGCTTGTCACAGCTTGGGTCAGGTGAACAAATCAGTTATGGTTCAACGGAGTCAGAGTATCATTATGGTTGGCTCAACTGAAACCACTGATGCATAGATTAACTACCATAACATAAGACTAGACTCAATATTTTTTAAAAAGAGAACTTAAAATAGGTAAGTAAATAGAAAGGCATCGGTATAACATCGTCTGCTATGGGAACTCTCAATAGTACAAATTTCTCATTCACTGAGTAATTATTTACTAGATGCCAGGCATTTGATTTAGTAGTGGTAATTCTCCCCCAGGTATTTATAACTTTATTGAAATTCCAATCAACAAATCCCAGATGAATGTTTTAAGGACACAGACAAACTAATTATGAAGTTGATGAAGAAGTAAAGGTACATAAAAAAAGTTTGAACATTTATTAAAAGATGACGTTTTTGACATATGTAAATATAACATAAACTACAACATAAAGTGGAGGAGGGACCTATATAATGGTAAGATTTCAATATTCCATTTGAAGTGATAAATCAGTGATTCAAAGTAGATTGTAAAAGTTAAGTGTGTTTATTATAGAGTAAGCACTAAAAAAGTGATTGTCCTAGTTTGGGCTACTATAATAAGACACAGTACACTGGGTGGCTTATAAGCAACAGAATTTCAGTTCACACAGTACTGAAAACTAGAAGTTTGAGATCAGGGTGCATCATGGCCAAATTCTGGTGAGGGCCCTTTTCCATCCAGATTGCAGGCTGCCGACTTCTCACAGTATCCTTACATGGTGCAGAGCTGAAAGATGAAGGAAGCTCGCTCATGACTTTTACCAGAGTGCTAATCTCATCTGAGGGCTTCACCATTATGACTTCATCTAATACCAGTTACCTCTCAAAGGTAATTTCCTCCCAAAGAAATTAACAAATTAAATGCACATGTTATAAACACATCAATTAAAAGACAGATTATTAGAATGAATTTTTTCAAATGTGACCCATCTATATGCTGGCTACAAAAAACATACTTTGGATATTTGATATAGGCAGATAAGAAACATGTTTGTAATAGTGTTATGTAAAAATAATATATGGTGAAAAGGTTTAAAAAATTCCATGCAGATACTAATAAAAAAAAGCTATAGTGGATATATTAATATTTGACAATCCATACATGCAACATCTTAAATTAATTTCAAAGGCATTATGCCCAGTGAAAGAATCAGTCTTGAAAAGTTACATACTCAATGAGTTCATTTAAATGACATTCTGGAAAAAATACAACAATCGTAATGAACAAATCAGAGGTGCCAAGGTTTGGGGGTGAGGGAAAAATGTAACTAGGACTAGCACAAGGATATTTTTGGGGTGATGGAGCTTTTCCATATCCTGAATGAAGTGATAGTTACACAAACCTACACATGGATGAAAATTCATAGTACTCTATACCAAGGAAAACAATAAATTTTAAATTATGCTAATTTTAAAAGTAAACACACATAAGATTAGGAGACTTTACTGCTTCCATTTTTTTTCTTTTACTTGGAGTTAGAAAGAGGGACAAAAAAAGTGCTGATCTGACTTTACAAAATTAGTAAATTCTGTATGCCAGAAAATAACATAAACAATATTAAAAGATGAGTGACACACTAGGAGAAAATATTTGCAACATATTTAATAAGCAAAAGATTAATGTATAGAACATATAAAAAGCTCCTTTATATCAAAAAGAAAAGACAAACAAACCAATAGAAAAAATACACAAAAGGTCTGAAGAGGCAATTCCCAGAAGAAAAAATCCAAATGGCCAGTAAACATATTAAAAGATGCTCAACCCCAGTGTTAATCAGGAAAATGCAGCTCAAAACAACAATGAGATATTTTTCACCCATTAGAATGCCAGATTGAAAAAGATGGATAATGTACGCAAGAATAAAGAAATTAGTCCATTCCTCCATGTTGGTGGGAGTGAAAATCAGTGACACTCTTTTGGAAGACAATTTGCTAGTTTCAATCAAAATTTAAAAATAATCTCCTTGGACCCAATAATTCCATTTCTTGGACTATTTCCTCTTAAAGAAATATTTACACATATGCATAAAGATGTATGTGTAAGAATATATATTGTGATTTTTTTGTATATTAACTATAAATAAGCTAAATATTTACTGATAAGAAGTTAATGAATTATGGTAATTCATATTCACAAGTAATATTCAGTCACTATAAAAAGTGAGATAAATCAAAATACATTGAAATGAAAATATTTCCAGAGTAGGAATAAAAAGGCGAATAATGAAACAATATGTATATAACATGATAATTTATTAAAATCAAAATAATTACATGTTTACCTATATACGTATACATGTGTACATGCATATACATACATATAGATGTGTAAAGGTAAGAAAAACAGTTTGGAAGGCTATTGACGTCTATAGCTTTCTCTGTAGTAGGTAGCTGTAGTACAAGTGGGCAGTATGAATGAGGACAGTATCAGCTTTCTAAGAGGAAATTAATTACACAGCCTTAAATTAGAATAAGGAGTGTTTAATAATTTACAAAGCAAAGCTGTGGGTTGACTGTATGGAAAGAGATAAGGCAACGCTGTAAGGTTAGAAACTGCTGAAGCCATCCACAGATCTGAGAAATAAGTGCAGAGAGTAGTTCCTGGAACCCAGTAGAAGAGAGTGGTGGGAAAATGGCTGTTGAGAGGAGCCACAGCCTTTGGTCAAGAGATACAGTCTCTGATGACTGCTCAGGGAAGAAGTCAGACCGACACAGGAGAATCTTACCCACTGGCTGTAAGAATCTAAATGGTTCAGGTTCAGTGAAGTGTGCTAGATACTTATGGTTACCCACCCAAAATCAATTGCCTCTTCATCCTTCTTAATGAACCCTGGTTTTGTTTAGGCATTCTCCAGTCTCCCATGTAGCTGAACAATGCCGCCAGGGCAGCTGCCTATCCTGAAGCTGGTGGGAATGGTCAAAGGGTAATCCTAATGCCCTTTTCAGTGACATAGAATAGGCAGGTGACCCAATCCAGCCAACAAGGCAAGAGAGAAGGCTTGTTGGAGAGCCTCTGAGAAAGTCTTTCTCATTAGAGAACCACAGAGTCAAGCAGTCTCTGTTCTCCTCTGAGGGTGTCACATCGGATACAGTGAGTGGAGCTGCTGCAGCCAGCTTACTTGTACAAGCACAAGGGATGGCAGAGCTCAGAGATGGGATGTCCCTGTGTTCTTGACGGAATCAACTAGTCATTAAGATCTCACTGTTTCTGGACTAGATGTTATGTGAGATAATGAATTATTTCCACAATGCCTCTTTTCTTGGAGCACAGGGAGACTCTTACCTGATTTTATTTCTTGGAGCACAAGGGAGACTCTTGAGGACCCTGTTACTTCTCACTGGGGCCATGTTGGCAGTGTTCAGGTCAGGCTGCTCCAGAAGGACCTCACACCTCACGGCCACTCTTCTGACCCCATCCTTAACAAGTAGGCCTACTTTATAGGTACTGACCATATATTTTCTATATTAATCTGAAAAACATGATGGTTTTGAGGTGCCACATTTCCCAAAATATACCTTAGAATTGAAGTTGTGTGTTCATAAATAAAGTTCTTTTAAAATTTACTATTTCTAAGATAACATTTAATTATATTTGAGGATAATGTGTTCTATATATCTTTATAAAATATGGAACATGGAGGAAAGTAAAAAGAAGGAAATAAGTGTTTCATATTCACAGATAATTACTATCAACATTTGTGTGTATACATATACTTTTAGGTTTTTTCCCAGAAAGCTATCAGTTTTGTTTGCTTTACCAAAATGAAATCAAACCTTGCTTACTGCTTTATAAGAGACTTTACTCACTTTGTCTGTTGCATCACAGACAGCTCACCTTTGGTTGCAAAGTGCCCAGTTGGATGGATGCAGGGTAATATGCTTGCCTACCTCTGTATTGCTCAGGATTTGGGATGTTTCTAATTCTTGAAGTCTCTTTGATAACAAAGGAAAGGGAGAACAAAGAAAGGGGAGAAACTGGGAATTTAGTATTCAAATGTTAAATTTAAACAGCTTTAAACTTGAATAGTAAATTGAAATTGCTCCTCAGAGCAACAGACCGAAAGAACTAATAACTTACTCTTTTCTGGAAATGGTGTCTCTCTATTGGTTTATCACATTAGCCTGCCTTTGAGTTCAAGCAGCCATGACACAGAGGCAGGTCCCTGAATCACAGAACTCTAATTTTACATGTCAGAGTTAATACTAGTATCAATGTCAGTGTGGGAAGCTGGGCTTTAAAGTAATCACCTCCTACTTCTGGTTTGTTGAATAGAATTGAAAACCCAACGTTTTCTAAAGGCTCACCACTAAGACTGGATTGGCATTCCTAAAAGTGGGAGGCTTAAAGACGTTTCAAGCATGTTTCTGCCATAGTGATTTGTTGCGGTGGTTCATTAGCAAAATCTCTCTTCTGCCTCACTCCAATAATAACACTATAACCTATGATATCTCTAGAGTGCTTTACAGTTCACAAAAGGGAGTTCCCGTCACTGTCTGATCTGATTATCACCATAGACCTTTGAGATAAGTTGGTAGGTGCATGAAGGGAGCAGAGGAACCTCCTTCCCCTCCATCTCCTGCCTCTGTCTCCAAATTCCATTCTGACTGGACTGTGCTTACTGGTGATTGGGGTATCTGTGTTTTAAAAGACATGTGCATTACACGAATCCTCTCTTTGACCTGTTGCATCCAGCCTTGTGTGGCAAGCTTGTCCAATGTCTGGACTTGGGGAGGGGGCTGGCATTTCTCTAGCTTTATTTTCTGTGTGTGTGAACTCTGAATGCTCTGGTCCCCAGGGACTGGCTGGCAGTAAGAGCTGGATTTCAAACAGAAGGAGAAGATCCAGTAAGCTTAACTGAGCTTAAGCAACAAGCTGCAGTCCAGATTCCTACAGGGACAGGCATTCACCCAGCTAGTTATAAAATGGCTTTTGGTCCCATTTTGACACCGTGATTTGTGTGTGTGTGTCCCTGCAAATCTGCATCGCCCCCATGCCACAAATACTTCCAGTGTAATGGTTTATGCTCATAGAGAAGGAAACTAAGGCTCAGACCCCCGTGTGACTTGCCCAAGGTCACAGGGCTGGTAATAATGGAGCCTGACCTAACTCTCCGAGTTTCTGATCTTCAGTCACCACGCCAGGCTTCCAACACTTTATCTTTCCCGAGACAGGACCCACATCTTGGCCACTCTTCATTTTGTCAATAATAAGCAATGGGCAAACTCTTCCTCTGGTTAGACAGCTTTTCCTATTATCACTCACTCACATACAGGTCTCCCTGTTAGCATGTCTCTTCTCCTGTAACAGGAACAAGCAATAATGCTACTATAGCTCCCTCTTTTCTAGGTGCAGAAAATTTTGGTAACTATTGTCCAGCCTCTGTGTTCAGGAGTGACATGGACCGTAGGTAGATTTCAGCAGCCTTAGGGAAGTGTCAGAATGAATCAGTTTAAAAATCCTGGTTCCGGAGAATCTTTCCTGTCATTCTCCCCAGCATAGTCTTTCATCTTTGATTGCCTTGCAATGTCTTCTGCTTTCATTACCACTGAGACAAAGGCATTGTTTTGTGCTTACTGAACTTTTTCTCTAAGTATCAGATGAGTGGTGTACAAACTCAACTTTCAACCTCCTGCTATGCAGCTTGAGAGCTGGTTTATATGTTTTACCACTTTCTAGTTACTTTCTAACTGACTGCAAAAAAAAGTTCTTTATGTCATTCTAGAGAAGCAACTAATTTTCACTGAATGGTAATACAATTGAGTCCTTCTTATTTGCTTTCAGTCTCATCACAAATAGTTAGCATTCTGTTTCTTTTGCCAGAAATAATGGCCTTCTCTTTATAACAAAAACAAAATGTATGTGTTGCAATATAGATTTAAAAGTCAACACTGAAATATGCTATCTTCTCTTACTAATATTACTTTTCATTACTTCTCTCTATTTTTTAAACTCACATGATATAGACATCTGACTCATGAAAAGGAAAATATAAGTGAAAACTGCCATTTATCTCAAGCAATAGCCCTTTCTTCCCATGATTATAAAGAAGACCACATGACTTTTATTACTAAGCTTTCCAAACCACAGAGCATGCACCTCCACATGCCGGCAAAGTGCACTTGCTGCCATTGGGTTGGGTGAATTCCAGTTATACATTACTATCACAGACAGGTAAGGGGTCAATGAAATAGATATTCATGACCCACAAATAATCCTTTCAGTAGTCTGTTTCCCAGTCACATGATTTCCCTTTTCTTAAATCCTTGAATTATTTGATAAAAGTCTCCACAGTGGTGTTTTTACTGCGGCTAGGCATTGGTGGGTAAAGAGATAGAAGAAAAACTTCAATCTATGGCCTTGGGACATGAGAAATTTGCTGCCCAGGTGAGGCATACTTGTGGAAGCCAAAGATCTTCATGCTTATACCCAATCCATTGTTCTGGCTTCTGAACATGGCCCAAGTATAGGAGGGTTACGTGCAGTAGTAAACAGATGACTAACTACCTCTGATGCCTAAGTAGTGACTTTGTGGTGGACACACAACTTTTTTATCATGCTGTCGTGCAATCGTCTTTAAAACTCATGATGTCATCTTCCTCCCTTGTAAGTTCAAGCCCCTAGATATGGCTTATCAGGCCACTTGTAATGAATGTGCTTTCAACTTTGCAATATACATTGCATTACATTTATAATTTCAGGTGAGGCAACACATTAAATGATATCCTCTACTATCTCCAGCCCCAACCTTGGGAAATGTTTCTGGTAGCCTCAGTAGCAGGGATAGCAAGCTAAAATAAGGGAGTTACCTTTTTAGGTCTCTAATAGCTGATACCATGGAGAAAACTTCCTCAACAATGAGATTCTCTCCAACCTCAAAAGAAAGGCCAGTGAACAATTATCTGGCATAGGGCACTGCTAGTGGGAGTAGTAGGTTTTCCATGGCTGTACTACACACTTTGGGGGCCATCAACAGCTGGCGAGGTGGATGCAACAACCTCTTGATGGTCAGCAGGTGCAAATCACTAGAAGCCCTGGTACCCTAGTAACATCCCAAAGAAAACATGGAATTAAATATCACTTTGTCATCCCAGCTGTTTAGGTCCAGAAGAGGTATAGCTTTATTCTGGAAGGATTTGGAGTCATTTGAGAAACCAGCTTTACATCTGAAGTCTTGACGAATATTTCCATTTTTAGAGACAGGAAGTGATTCTCATTTGAGGACAGCTGAAAAAAAAAACAGCTGAATTATCACCAACTAGTTTAGGTAGTGTCTTGGGTTGAATTGTGTCTTCCAAAAAGATTCACTGAAGCCCTAACCCCCAGAAACTCAGAATGTGACCCTTACTTGGAATTAGGGTCTCTAGAGAGTTAATCAAATTAAAATAAGATTGGCACTAACCCAATTTAGAGAAAGGGGAAAATTTCAACCCAGAGACATTGGTGGAGGGAGAAGTATAAGAAAACACACAGGCAGAATGCCATGGGAAGATAAAGGCACAGACTAGAGGGGTGCAACTGTAGCGAAGTAAAACTGCAGCCTCATTCCCTGGTTCCATGGGAGTTAAACCCAAGCTGTGTGGGTGAAAACCAGGAGTCCTAACCGCTAAGCTACCACAGGAGTTGCTGTTGGAACTTAGGCTTTGGCCTTCCTAACCCGGAAGAATGGGGAAAGGGGCCCTGGAGGCGGGGTGAGTTTTACAGCGGAAATAGAACTCGTGGACGCAGAGTGTGCGACAGTGCAATTTATTAGAGTGAAAAAAATAGCTTTCATGCCTGTGGAAAGGGATCCAGAGTGGATTCCAGCCCAGGCTGGGGCGGTTAGAGTTTTTACCCTTGAGTTATTCCCTCCCCGTTTATGTTCTTGTCCAATGAGGGGAGTTTTTTCAAATTTCCTCTGGATTGATTGATCTTTGACTCTGTTACGGGATTGGCTACTTGTTTTATAACCCTGAGTCTTCTAAGAGCCAGAGGCAGGAAAATCAGAGGCAAAGGGCCCTACAGAATTAGAGGCAAAGAGCTCTACCTGGCCTGCCCAAGGCGGGAAGTTGAAACAAAGGGCCCTACCCGGCTTGAGGCGGGAAGACTGGAACAAACGGCCCTAGCCAGCCAGGGGCAGGAAAACCGGAGAATTCCTGCACTCTAAACAACGTCCCCCAGCTGACCCCCGAAGTCCCTCTAACACAGTCCCTCACAACTACAAGCCAAGGAATGGCAAAGATTTCCAGCAAACTAGGAGAAGCTAGGAGAAGCATCGAACAGATTCTTCCTCACAGTCCTCAGAAGAACCAACCCTGGGGACACCGTCCTCTGAAACTTCTAGCCTCCAGAACTTTGGGACAATACATTTCTGTTGTTGAAGCCACCAGTTTGTGGTACTTTGTTATGGCGGCCCTGGGAAACTAATATAGATGGCAAATTAATCATAGAAAAGTAATTCAGTGCCGAGCCAGACCAGTTACTGGAGAGATTTCTGGCATTGCACAATTGATGGGTGATCTTAGGAAGATAGACCCATTTTCAGGGTCATAATCACAGTTTTATGCACACTTTATAATTGCATCGTGTTCAGATAGGAGGCCAAAGGCCAGCCTGTGTGTATAAGCCCTCTTTAGTTCCCTGAATATAATAAGAAAATGGTTCCTCTGCTGAAACTACAGCCCTGCCCTTGCGTGGTGCCTGCCCCAGGTTTTGTTTGTTTGTTTTTTAGTCATCTCTAAAGCTTTTCTCTCCTTTGAAAGGTTCCATCTGCTTTACAGATAATAGTGTTTACTCAGCTTAGCTGGCTTCCTAGGTTGGAGTAACAGGAGGGAAGAAGAGAAATTATTGTGATTTTTTTTAGTCTTAAGCTAAATCTTGATATTACTGTCATAACCCCAGCAAGCAGTTTTCCTGTGATAGTGTTATAAGAAATCTCAACCATTATGTAACAACTACAATTGTATTCTCATTCTCACTATCTTTTTCTTTTTCCTTATTGTTTGGGTGTTTCTCTGCTGGAGGCAAACTGAGCTCCTGAATCATTAGGATGGACACTCCATCAATGGAATCTGCTTTTAGTGGAATGGGTCTTTGGATAATCTGTTTTCATCACATCAAGAGCTAAGCCAGTCAGTTAACACAGAGGAAATATTAAAGGCAATGTTTTTTCATTAACTAAGGCACCAGATAAGCCACGCGCTATTTTTTTCACTTAAACACTAAAGTGAAAGCATTCAGCAAAGTCTTATTGAGGAAGAAAGAAGAAGAAAATTGATTTAAAAACAAACAGATGCTGCCAATATGATCTCCGGGAGGCTGGGAATTGTGTCCACTTTGGTCTCATCTTTTTCACCTTCTACTGAAGTACTACCCACTTTTTTTCCATTCATTTCAGCCTGTCTCCTAGTGTACCATCTGTCCACCTCATTTGAGAAAGCTCACAGACAGAGAAGAAAATAGGGTCACATACAGGAGGCCAAATCATGCTAGATGGCTTTATAGAGATTGGATAACCCTCACCTCCTCGCTTTTCCGCTGTGCACAGAGGAGTGCCGCCATCTGCACAACACCCCGCCATCTTAAGCTTTGAGTTTCTGTTTGGCCACCCGGCCAAAACCCCAAACGTCACCTGCCCAAAGCTTCAACAGAGCATAATGGCCCTAACCCTAACAGAACAGCCAGCGCTTCTCCAATCCCTCCCTAATAGAATCTTGCTACAAAGCACACTTCCTCACCAGGCCCTGTAAAAAAGCCTCAGGCTGTAAGAGAAGTTTGCTCCTGACCCTGCTGGCCAGAAGCTCTTCTGAGGCTTCCTCTCAAAAAACCTCTCTCTCCTGTTGAGCCACCCTCTCACCACCTTTTTACTTAATCTTTCTGTCTCACTTCCATGCCAATTTGATTTTAGATGTAAATAATCCCCACACAGCCGAAGAAGCCAGCCCAGAATAATGATCTCCAGAATTCTGAGGACACAGACTTCAGGTTAGAAATTCAACTTAATATGACCAGAGTTTCTCACTGTAATGCAGAGAAAAATAAGTAATGCTGTGCACACAAAGGTCATAAAATTGTCAGGGATGGTAAAAATGTCTTGGGTGTTCAGACTTCCCTCCTACTCTTTTTGGGAGTGGGTGAGGGAGTGACGCTAACTGTAATAGCAAGAGACCATTGCATGAAAGCGGCCATGAAGCTGTGATAGAAATGCCTGGTCCTTTTCACTCCTGTAGTTCAGTGATCTTAGTAGCTACTTCGTTCTACTTCTTTCTGTTTCCTCGTATTTGCATTGTTACTCACCCCATTCTTAACTGAACAGAATTTTTCATGATCTAATTTCATCTACTGGGGGCAAAATTAATCCATCCTTATTTGGAAACCTCCTATTGTGTGTTTCCTCAACAGAATGATTTGCTCTATTATTCTAACCTTGAAGGGTTTTATTCCTTTACTGCTCACAATCCCTCTCCTCTAAGTCTTTTGGCTAAGCATTTGACATGTTTCTTTCATCCTACAAAACTTAGCATCTGTCTGTGAATTTAGCCATAAATAAGTCAAGGAAAGGATCTTTTCTTAAATGCCTAATGACTGGAATTACTCCTTTTGGAGACACATTTACATTTCCAGTCATGAAGACATAATATTAAATATTCATCTGCGCCATAGCTAACCCAGAGTTAGAACCTAAGCAACCCCATCTTAAACCCTGTACCCTGCAAGCACCAAGAAAAACAGTTTTTCCAAAAATAAGTTGTAAGTGCTGCCCCGTTTGCTTTGCGATAACTGCTGACCTTGGCTTCTGTAAATAAAAACAGCTAGCTTGCTCTGAAAAATGCTGATCGAAAAGAAAGAAAAGAAGAAATTTTCTATTGTAATGTTTGACTTGCAGCTCTCCACCAGGGACCACTTAGAA
>CAUYQU010101160.1:0-27080 GCA_963574635.1 Cheracebus regulus
GTATCACCAAGCGTTTCCGAGCATAGTAATCAGTTTTACCCTCTCGTCGTCTTCTAAATTTCACTTGGTATCTCTTAAAGTAGGCCTTATTCTTAACAACTTTAACAAACCCCATCCTGCGGAACAGAGACCCGCGTCCGCAGCTCAGCTAAGACCGGCAGGCCCAGCAGCGCTAGGGGGGAAAAAGGCATTTTTTTTATTTCAATAGTTTTTGTGGTACAGTTGGTTTTTGGTTACATGGGTAAGTTCTTTAGTGGTGATTTCTGAGATTTTAGTGCATCCATCATCTGATCAGTGTACACTGAACCCAATATGTAATCTTTTATCCCTCACCAATCTCCCAACTCCCCCGCAAAGTCTCCAAAGTCCAGGACATCACTCTTAAGCCTTTGCATCCTCATAGCTTAGCTCCCACTTGTAAGTGAGAACGTGATATTTAGTTTTCCATTCCTGAGTTACTTCACATAGAATAATGGCCTCCAGCTCCATCCAAGTTTCTTCAAAAGACATGATTTCATTCCTTTTAATGGCTAAGTAATATTCGTGGTGTATATGTACCACATTTTTAATCCAACATTTTCTATTTTTTTCACATTACCACATGTGACAGTGTGTTCAGACTTCCACCACTAGGCAAAATGATTTTGCTTTCCTCCAGCTTCTAATGACATTTTCCTCTCTTGTCTGCAAGTTTCCACCAATAGCCTCCTCCAGCCTAAGATGATAATAGTCTCCTCAAAGCCCATTCACCTGCTGCTAGACAGTGGTCTGAAAGCCAATGCCTCATGCTTTAGGGTTTGTTTTGTTTTGTTTTGTTTTGTGTTTTGACAGAGTTTTATTCTTGTTGCCCAGGCGGGAGTGCAGTGGCATGCTCTCAGCTCACTGCAGCCTCTACCTCCCAGCTTAAAGCGATTCTCCTGCCTCAGCCTCCGGAGGCAGCTGAGATTACAGACACCTGCTGCCATGCCCAGCTAATTTTTTCTTTTCTTTTTTTTTTATTTTATTTTTTATTTTTAGTAGAGATGGGGTTTCACCATGTTGACCAGGCTGGTCTTAAACTCCTGACCTCAGGTGATCCGCCCACCTCAGCCTCCCAAAGTGCTGGGATTATAGGTGTGAGCCACTGTGCCTGGACAATGCTTTAGGTTTTTCATATATAGCACTCAATTTCTAGGTACCAAATTTCTGTTGTGATTATTGTTGCTGCATAATGAGTTATCCCCAAAGTTAGTAGCTTAAAGAAACTATTTTATTATGCTCTTGTATGCTATAGCTCAGGAATTTGGACAGAGTAAAACAGAAATGGCCTGGGCGTGGTGGCTCATGTGTGTAATTTCAGCACTTTGGGAGGCCGAGGAGGGCAGATCACAAGGTCAGGAGATCAAGACCATCCTGGCCAGTGTGGTGAAATCCTATCTCTACTGAAAATACAAAAAAAAAAAAAAAAATCAGCTGGGCCTGGTGGCCTGTGCCTGTAATCCCAGATAATCGGGAGGCTGAGGCTGAGGCAAGCGAGTCACTAGAACCAAGGAGGTGGAGGTTGCAGTGAGCTAAGATTGCACCACTGCACTCTAGCCTGGTGACAGAGTGAGGCTCCGTCTCATAAATAAATAAATAATGGGTTGTCTCTGCTCCATGAAGATTGGTCCTTAACTTGGAAGACTCAATGATCAAGTGGGAAGTTGACATTTGAGGGCTGGCATCATCTCTTTAGTCACATGCCTAGCCATGGATGCTGGCTGTTGGCTGGGGACTCAGCTGAGGCTTCCTACCAGACATCTGGCCAATGGCCTTTTTGTATGACCTGGGCTTCCTGATAGCCTGGTGGCCTCAGAGTGATTGGACTTCTGAAATGCTAGTTTAAGCCTTCAAAAGTGGATATGTCAGTGAACAGGGAAGAAGCTGCATAAGTTTTATTTTATTCAGTCTTAGAAGTTACCCAGTGTCCTTTCTCCTGCATTTCATTGTTAACAAACAAGTCACAAGTGTACCAAGTTTCAGTAGGTGGGATATGGACTCTGCCTTTTCATGGGAGCATTGTCAAATAATTTATGGACATTTATTTATTTATTTATTTGTTTTGAGACGGAGTCTTGCTCTGTTGCCAGGCTGGAGTGCAGTGGCACGATCTCGGCTCACTGCAACCTCCGCCTCCCGGGTTCAAGCAATTCTCCTGGCTCAGCCTCCTGGTAGCTGGGACTACAGGTGTGCGCCACCACGCCCAGCTAATTTTTGTATTTTTTAGTAGAGACGAGGCTTCACCATGTTGGCCAGGTTGGTCTCAATCTCTTGACCTTGTGATCCGCCCACCTCAACCTCCCAAAGTGCTGGGATTACAGGCATGAGCCACGGCGCCCGGCCCTTATGGACGTATTTTAAAGTTTTGTGTATTATCATCTTATTTTACAGAAGAGGTCAAGTAAGTTGGCTGAACCCAAGTTGAGTTAACTTCAAAGCCACATCTCTCAATTATCAAGGTCTATTGCTTCCAAATATGTTAGAGAATAAGCAACAATCACAGAAGGGAGACCATTTTGGGCTAAAAGACATGTTTTTTGAACTGAGCTTGGGAAGAAGTGATGATAGAAAAAGTTTTCAATATCAACTTTAAAAAATGAGGCTGGGCATGGTGGTTCACACCTGTAATCCCAGAAATTTGGGAGGCCAAGGCGAGTGGATCACCTGAAGTCAAGAGTTCGAGACCAGCCTGACCAACATGGTGAAACCCCATCTCCACTAAAAATACAAAAATTAGCCGGGTGTGGTGGCAAACACCTGTAATCCCAGCTACTTGGGAGGTTGAGGCAGGAGAATCACTTGAACCCAGGAGGCGGAGGTTGCAGTGAGCCAGGATCATGCTACTGCACTCCAGCCTGGGTGACAGAGTGACATGCTGTCTCAAAAAAAAAAAAAAATGTGAAGACCAGTTTGTTTTGTTGTTTTAAAATCATAAGTTAATTAAGTGGATCATTAACATGTTGATGTTCTTAAAATTAACCAGGCTGGGAAGTATGTTAGGTCAGAAGGAAGGATGGCAAGAGTTACTTGCTCTAGACTTGGAAAAAGGGGAGGAAACAAAGTCTTAGAGATGGAGAAAAACGGGCAGGTCATGTCCAGAAACACATCGTCCAAATTAGTTTTCAAGGAGGATACGTTAGATCTAGGTACAGAGCAAAGGCTTGACAGGTAAGAGGGTGGTATCTTTTTTCTTTTCTTTTTTTTTTGAAGCTGAGTTTTGCCTCTTCCAGGCTGGAGTGCAATGGCACAATCTTGGCTCACTGCAACCTCCAAACGATTCTCCTGCCTCAGCCTCCTGAGCAGCTGGAATTACAGGTGGCCACCACCATGCCAGGCTAATTTTTTTGCATTTTAATTAGAGACAGGGTTTCACCACATTGGCCAGGCTGGTCTTGAACTCCTGACCTCAGACAATCCACCTACCTAGGCCTCCCAAAGTGTTGGGATTACAGGTGTGAGCCACCTCACCAGGTCGAGAGGGTGGTATCTTATAAGGATTTTGAATGCCATGCCTAGGAACTCAGCCTTTATTCTGTAATCGTGTCATCTAATGTTCCAGAGCAGGAAAGTAATATGATCAAATCTTTCAGATAATTATGTAAGTACTATGATTATGTAAATTATATAAGTAATGTGATTTAATCTGTTTTTAAGACAGAAAATCAATTTCAAAACGATAGACAGATTAGAGTGTGGTAAGATTGCCGGAAAATAAGTAGAGAATAATTATTAGTCATGATATTATTTTGTTTCAGATGTATTTCTCTAAAGAGGCATTAATCTTTTGTCTTAGTTCTACCCTCCTAAAAAGACTTCTGACTTTCTGAATGGCATTCTATAACTGAAGGACTTATTTATATATATAAGTTTATACATATAAATGTAATTTCCATGTATAAGTAATATGCATTTATATGTATACAGATGTATTTATATGTGTCTACTTTCATTTATTCTACAAAAAATTTGATGTGGTTTAAAAGCTATATATAATGTGAGAGTAATTAAAAAAAATCAAGGCCAGAGAAAATCTACACTCATTAGCAAGATAGACTAGAAAACATTATGGTGCAATGCAAGGCATAAGGCCATTGGAGTTTACTAAATTGGATTACAAGTTTGACCCTGAGCATCTAGAAAGCCAAAGCAAAAAGGAAAACACAAACTCCTACAAAATGTGTATCACCCATGAGACAAAAACTTGCTAAGGAGAAGCAGAATGAATGATGGTCATGAATTTGAAAGCAGTTACCACATATAGTCAAATAAAATTAGTAATTTGATCATAGTTTTAGTAATAGAAGGAGTACGTCTGTGTAGATTTTTCTTTCTTTCTTTCTTTTTTTTAGACAGGGTCTCTCTCCTTTGCCCCGGCTGGAGTACAGTGGTTCAATCTCAGCTCACTGTAATCCCTGCTTCCCGGGTTCAAGCGATTCTCATGCTTCAGCCTCCCGAGTAACTGGGATTACAGTCGTGTGCCACCACACTTGGCTAATTTTTGTATTTTTAGTCGAGACAGGGATTCGCCATGTTGGCCAGGCTGGTCTTGAACGCCTGACCTCAGGTGATTTGCCCACCAAGGCCTCCCAAAGTGCTGGGATTTACAGAGGTGCGCCACCATGCCCGGCCAGATTTTTATTATTTTCTTCAGAGACAGGTTCTCACTCTGTCACCCAGGTTGGAGTGCAATGGTGCAATCCTAGCTCACTGCAGCCCTGATCTGAACTCAAGCAATCCTCCCACTTCAGCCTCCCACGTAGTTGGGACTACAGGTGCATGCCACCATGCCTGGCTATTTTTTTTTTTTTTTTTAAATTTTTGTTTGTAGTCACTGTGTTGCCCAGGCTGGTCTCAAACTCCTGGCCTCAAGTGATCCTCCTGCCTTGGACTCCCAAAGTGGTGGGATTATAGGTGTGAGCCACTGTGCCCAGTAGATTTTGGTAAACTGAAGTAAATGAGGTATGAATGCAGAGACTAGAAGGAGAAGAAATCTGTCACCGCAGGTCCTGGTCAGGGTACAACGGGAGCTCAAAATAGACAAGGAGGAGTCTCACTCTCATTCTGTATCTCACAGAAAGACTATAGATACACACACACACGTGAAACATGTATCACCAGTTTTTGTGTTTTTTTAATTTTTGTTTTAGGTTCAGAGGCACATGTGCAGGTTTGTTACATAGGTAAACTTGTGTCATGGGGGTTTGTTGTGCCGATTATTTCATCACCCAGGCATTAAGCCTAGTACCCCTCAGTGGTTTATCTTGATCTTCTCCCTCCTCCACCCTCCACCCTTTGAAAGGCCCCAGTGTCTGCTGTTCCCCTCTAGGTGTTCGTGTGTTCTCATCATTTAGCTCCCACTTGTAAGTGAGAACATGCAGTATTTGGTTTTTTGTTCCTGTGTTAGTTTGCTAAAGATAATGGCCTCCAGCTCCATCCATGTCCCTGCAAAGGACATAATCTCATTGTTTTTTATGGCTGCATAGTATTCCATGTTAATACCAGTTTTTAAACATTTTAGTAGGTATTTCATGGGAATGTATAGGACTTCTATTATGTGCATATTTACTTTATGGTGTCTAAGATATCAAAGGACCCACAAATTTAATGAATTGACTTGTAGCAAAGAACCCTATTGATGATGGCACCCTCAATGTGACATTTGGCTGCAGGGTAAAAACCATTCCAAGGGCCATGAAAAGAGTCAGGAAACCTACAAAGCCAGTGGTAGTGCTACTGTATCTATTCTATGAATCTTTGCCAGTGTGGAATCTAGCATTGGTATTCATTCCTTCTCACTTTTATCTTTACTCTTTTCAATAAAGATCTCATTTTTGAAATGTAACTATTCAAGGCAAATGGCCAGGGATAATTTTCAGGGAAACAAACTTAAAACAAGACCTTTGACAGCCCCATACGATGTGGTAATGACTACACAGCAGGTGGCACTGAGTCTCTTGATAGACAGAGTTCTCCCATCATGAAAACAACCCGGCTGGGCACAGTGGCTCATGCCTGTAATCTCAGCACTTTGAGAGGCCGAGGTGGGCAATCACTTGAGGTCAGAAGTTCGAGACCAGCATGGCCAACATGGTTAAACCCTGTCTCTACTAAAAATGCAAAATTAGCCAGGCATGGTGGCATATAACTGTAATCCCAGCTACTTGGGAGACGGAAGCAGGAGAATCACTTGAACCCAGGAGGCGGAGGTTGCAGTGAGCCAAGATTGCACCATGGCACTTCAGTCTGGGCGACAGAGTGACACTCTGTCTCAAAAAGAAAAAAGAAAAAAAGAAATGAAGGGACACTTGTCACACTCAAAATGGTTATCTAATATTTAGAAAACATCTTTAGCTATACTACAGATTTAACACCCAGCAAAACTGGAGGGGAATAGCAGAAGAAACGTTTCCTTAACAGAGTTATGGAAACCAATAAACTGTATGTACCCTAGTTCGAGTTGCTGTCAGAAAACATCTCGTTCCTGGATGAAATAAAGACTCTGCCTGGAAAAGAACTAAGCTGAAATAGACACACACTCGACTGCACAGATGCTGAAGAGATTTTGTTTAACCGGTTTTACATAATAGAAAGGTCAGCTCTGAAGTGTTTAAATGTTGGCAGACAATGCGTTTTTTCAGATCTGTCTTCTTCTTTTCCTCCACATCCAAAGGCTGGAATAGCTTTTAGGTTTTTTTGCATCTGTAATTTAAGTAAAAACAAAACTAGGAATGACCCTACTTCTAAATTTTCAAGGGAAGATGAGCTCATGATCTCAAATGGTGTGACTTTTTATCTGAGGTACGTCATCCAATTGAGGCAATTTCTAGTGGAAGCTTTTCTGATTTCCTGAGAAATAGCTTGCAAAGAAAGCTTTAGCTCACATATCTAAAGTAATGGAAGAATGACAGACAGGAAACTATGGTGCTGATAAAAATAATTAAAAATGCTTACTGATCTTCATTCTAACAGGTCATTGACAGACAGAACATTCATAATCTTAACACTCCGAAAAGAAGGCTTAGCATGAGAGGAACTGTTTTTGTATGAGATCGATCTGTGGGAATAATAGAAAAAACCCAAAGGAAAACCTGAAATCTTGAGCCATAAGATAAACGAATCTGTACAAGTTCCTAGTTTATATTTACTTCTTCAAAGAGAAGCTAAAATAGAAGAATAATATGTGGTGGGGGGGAAAAGAGCTGAACAGGAAATCAAGAGACCAAGTTCTACCATTCGTTTGCTAAGTTTTCTCATTTCTAAAACAGGAATAATAAAGACTCTCATCAATCTCTCCTAGGACTACTTTTTGGAATAAAGTAAGGCAGTAGGTACAGAAGTTTGTTTGAGTAATGTAAAATATAAGCTACAATAATTATTGCAATTTCTACACATTTGTGTTATCATTTATACTCAGAATGGTTAGGGTATACCAGACACAGGCTCTAAATATATTATCTTATTTAAGCACCACAACAACCTTAAGGTGAGTATACTCACGATTCTACAGAGAAGACTGCAATTTAGAGAGGCTAAGTATTTGCAAAAGATCAGGGTGGTAATAAAGGATAAAGCTAGAATTCTCTGATTCAACAACTGCTGCACAGTAATGTAAACATTTAGTTTGTTTATTTTATTTTTGAGATAGGGTCTCTCTCTGTCGCCCAGACTGGAGTGCAGTGGACCAGTCACGACTCCCTGTAGCCTCAACCTCCAAAGCTCAGGTGATCTTCCTGCCTCAGCCCCCTGAGTAGCTGGGATTACAGATACATGCCACCATGCCTGGCTAATTTTTTGTATTTTTATTAGAGACGTGGTTTTGCCAGGTTGCCCAGGCTTGTCTGAAACTTCTGGGCTCAAATGATCCACCCGTCTTGGCCTCCCAAAGTGCTGGGATTGCAGGAGTGAACCACCGTGCCCAGCCAGTTATGTAAGCATCAGAACCGGAAGGACCTAATGGGTCATTTTTTAAAATCCTATCATTCAGCAAGTATGCCTATTTTCTTATCTTCCTCCTTCATTCTCTCTTTTATTTTGAGACAGAGTCTTGCTCTGCTGCCCAGGCTGAAGTGCAGTGGCACAATCTCAGATCACTACAACCTCCGCCCCTGGTGTTCCAGCAATTCTTCTGCCTCCGCCTCCCAAGTAGCTGGGATTACAGGTGTTCCACCACACCCCAGCTAATTTTTGTAGTTTTGGTAGAGACGGGGTTTCCCCATGTTGACCAGGCTGGTCTCGAACTCCTGACTTCAGGTGATCTGCCTGCCTCAGCCTCCCAAAGTCCTTTTTCATTCTACATCCTCCATCCTTGTTGTGTACGCATCCTTTCCCTAAGCACCATTGAATTTCTCCTTTCTCAAAACACTCCTATCCTTGACTCTTCAGCCTTCTAACTCTTAACCCTCTTTCAAGTGTCAACTCCAACACCACTGTAGGGAGGTGATATCACACTTACCCCTGTATTGCTAACTTCAGCACACCTCTGAGCACTTAGAAGGTATATAAATATTTACTCAACGAAAGATTGAATGAGGAAAACAGACCCAGAGAAAGAGTGGACCAATGCCATGTGGCAGTGCACCTCCAGATGTCCAGATCCACTGTGCTTTCTACTATACTGCTGGCTGTAACATTTATTTCTGGTCCAAAATAATGGATTTTGAAGCTGAACACTTTGATCATAATCCATTAATTAAAACTGCAGTGATTGCCTAAATTAGTCATGTACTGTAAAAATAGAATGATATATTATTTTGGTTAAGTAAAAAATCAGCTGAGAGGAACACTGAGATAGCAAAGACAAGATTTGTGACCAATTAATAACAGGAGAGTGAAAAGCTGGAAGCAATATGCGGCTATAAGAAAGAAAAGCTCAGGGCTACTTCTTATTAATTTTTCCATCATATGGAATACTTTGTGTCAATCCAGTTTGAAGAATACAAAATTCTTCCTCCTACTTAGCAATGCAAAGTTCAGTTTCAGCTTTTTCATGCTAGGGTGCAGCCGTGTTAAACTGGATGATGAAAAACATACAGCAATATAAATTATTACATAAGTAGAGGTTTTAATATATTATGTTTAGGTGAACTTGTAATGCCAAGGCAGGATAATAATTTTAAATGAAAAAAGATATTTTCATCTATTAAGAAATGGGATAATTTCAAAAGTGATGTCACCTTGCCACACAGAATTGATAGATGGTGTTATTCATGCCAGTGGTATAATCCATTTTCTCTTTTGCCTATTTAGTGTAAAGCAATCAGTATGTCACCGAGTGTTTATTAAAATTCATTGATAAATGATATAAACCAGCATCAAGGGAAATATGTCACACTTACAGTATGATTTATTCTTTTAACTTAGGGCCCATTTTCAAATGGCTTGGTAACCTGAAAAGTTAATCTAGCATACTCATAGTAGATGAACTGGATGAGATAAATTTGGAGTAGGAAAAAACAAGAGCAAAGAAAGCAGAACCATGTGTGTGTTTTAAATTCCCCCCGAGGGGAAATTTTAAGGATATACGAAAGTGTAGACAATAGTACAACAAACTCGAAGTCTCATCACTCAATTTTAACAGTTATCAACTCGAGGTCAATTTTGGTTCATTTATACTTTCTTGCCTCACCAGATTATTTTAAGGCAAGCTCATTTTTAATATCTGAAACAGTCAGGCCAGGCGCGGTGGCTCACGCCTGTAATCCCAGCACTTTAGGAGGCTGAGGCAGGTGCATCACCTGAGGTCGGGAGTTCGAGACCAGCCTGACCAACATGGAGAAACCCATCTCTACTACACATACGAAATTAGCCAGATGTGGTGGCGCATGCCTGTAATCCTAGCTACTCAGAAGCTGAGGCAGGAGAATCACTTGAACCTGGAGGCGGAGGTTGTGGTGAGCCGAGATCGCACCATTGCACTGAAGCCTGGACAACAAGAGCAAAACTCTGTCTCAAAAAAATAAATAAATAAAAATAAAATAAAATCTGAAACAGTCTTATGATATTCTTTGCTCCAAAATTATGTTAGTATGTATCCTTAAAATATAAGAACTCTTTTAAAATATAACTAGAGCATCATTATTAAATTTAAAGAGTTAACAATAATTTATTAATATTATAAATGATTCAACTAGTGTTTGCACTTGATTATCTCATAATTTTTTTCCACTTGTTTGAATTAAGATACAAATAAGATTCGTATGTTGCAATTTGTTAATAGTCTCTTACATTTCTTTTTATCTATAGATTTCTCATCTTTCCCCTTCTTTTTGTTCATTATAGCTTATTTCTTAAGGAAGGCAGGATACTTCTCTGTTAAGCTTCCCATAGTCTAAAATTATCTGATTGCATCCCTGTATATATGATTTGACATGTTTCTTTTTCTTGCATTTCCTGGGTAGGTTCCTACCACCTGTATGCTAATATATAAATAATAATCTATTTTTATTATTTTCCTTCCATTCAATTTTTCACTTTTTTCTTATGATGTTTATTTGTCTGTGCTCGAAGCTTGACCAGTCTGGTTTAATTTTTGATGGTAACACTTCCTAAGTGGAGTTGTATATTTCTATCAGGAGGCACATATGTCTGGTTGGCTCTCTGTGATGTCAATGGCCATTAATGATTCACTATTTCATTAAGGTTTGCAAATAGAGTGATATTCTAATTCTATCACTGTTCCTTTTCTTATCAGCTAGAATACTTCCAAATTTTCCCTTCATCAATTACTGCCCTAGGTACACTTCAAACACATAAGGCAAGATAATGGCTTAATTTCATTTTACCTGCATCAGTTTTCAAAATAACAGGTTGATTCCTAGCATCTTCCATATGTGACCAATGAGGTCTTTTAGTATCGTTACTGACTGAAGGATTGAGACATATCTGGCCTATTTCAATTAGTAGTGGTTAATATGCCTTCAATATTCCATTGGTCCCATCTTTGGCTAGTTAAATGCTCTTCAATTTGACTCCTTAAGGCATTTTGACATGATGATTTAGGCTTGTTTAGGCACAAAATATTTTAGGTTTACAAATTTTTGGCGTTACAAAATATTTGTGTGTTTCTTGCCCTAGACCTGCAATTAGCCATTTATCCAAGAAGCTCTGGTTTCTTTTAGTGCAAAATAGTACTTACATTCCACAACTTAGACACAGGGGGTGCTCACTGCTACTTGGCTTATTATTATTAAGCCCTTTCAAAGAACAGAACTGACATCTATATGTGTGTGTATATATTTTAAAATTATATTATTAGTTCATATTTACATTTCCAATTGAAATGTTAGGATTATAAAGTTTTAATGTATTTCTGTGATCTTATCCTTTTTTTTGTCATGTCAAAAATCCTGATTCCTAACAGCATGCACAGAATTATTACTTGATTTATCTTATATAATATGTAACAGTTTGGTGGGGCATGATGGCTCATTCCTGTAATTGCAGCACTTTAGGAGGCTGAGTTTGAGACCAGCTTGGGCAACATAGCGAGACCCTTCTCTCTATTTAAAAAAAGTAATAGTTTCAGAATAGCAATGCCAATAGTATTAGTAGAAATTTGATTGCTAAAAGGAACAGTTTGAGACTTTCTGCTTGTTTGATTTTATGATACATACCACTAGGGATGCATCCTCAGATTACTGCACTTTAGAGTCACTTAAAATACTTCCTCTGTCTGTGCTTATGCCACCAACTCATGAAACAGTTAGGTTTATTCATTTCATTTTGCCTTGTTTTATAAAGATTGCTTTTAAAAATTGTGTTATAATTATTTATAGTAGTATTGTATCATATAACAACTACATTCTATACAGTCACCCTGCATCCATCATGTAGTGATTGTTACACATGTAAATATATATATTCAACGCCCACTTGATCCTTATGCCAATTCCTCTTCAGTCATTTGGTTGTTTTTTTTCTAGGAGGTTCCTTAGGAAGGACATAGAGAATAATACTCCCTGAGTTCTTGCATATTCATAACAGTTTGTACATGACTTTAAACTTGACTGGATATAAAATTCTTGCCCCCTCCCCTCCCCTCTCCTCCTTTTCTCTCTCTCTCTCTCTTTTTTTTTTTTCCAGAGTGTCACTCTTGTCGCCCCAGCTGGAGTGCGGTGGAGTGATCTGGGCTCACTACAGCCTCTGCCTCCTGGATTCAGGTGATTTCTCCTGCCTCAGCCTTCTGAGTAGCTGGAATTACAGGCATGTGCCACCACTCTCGGTATTTTTTATATTTTTTTATAAAATATAATTTAAAAAAAATTTTTTTTTGGTAAAAAAAATAATTTTTTGTATTTTTAGTAGAGACAGGGTTTCACCATGTTGGCCAGGCTGGTCTTAAACTCCTGACCTCAGGTGATCTGTCCATCTTGGCCTCCCAAAGTGCTGGAATTACAGGCACAAGCCACCACACCCGGCCTCTTGCCTACATTTTCTTACTGTTTGTAATATTCTTTATTCCATTGCCCTATGGTATATAAAATGTTGCTGTTAAGAAATCTGACAGTCTTAGTTTCTTTCCCTAATGAGTGGCTTGGTTGTTTTACTTGATGTCTGAAGACTGTGTTGTTTTTCCCTTTTCTTTCAGTTCAATAAATTTACAAAAACGTCTCATTTTGGCCACGATCAATGGATTTTCTGAGGTACTTTGTGTGTCCGTTAAAGATGTAGATCCAGATCTACATGATGTCGGGAACGTTTTTCTGAACTATAGTTCCATTTTGCATTCACTCCCCTTGCTTTTGGTTTCTTCTTTTGAGACTCTCATTAGGTGTATGCTAATATATAAGTAATAATCTATTACTCCCTCTCCAAACCATTTTCAAATTTTTTTAAAATACATTTTTAATTTTTATAGAGATAGGATCTTGCTGTGTTGCCCAGGCTGGTGTTGAACTGCTGGCCTCAAGCAATCCTCCCGCTTTGGCCGCCCAACTGCTGGAATTACAGGTGTGAGCCACCACACCTGGCTTCTCCAACCTTTATCTTTGTCAAAATTTTGTTTTAATTTCTTACTTTCCTTTCATTCTCTTTTCTCTTTCCTTTTATTTATTTATTTTTTGAGACAGAGTCTCGCTCTGTTGCCAGGCACAGAGCACGATCTCAGCTCACTGTAACCTCTGCCTCCCGGGTTCAAGCAATTCTCCTGCCTCAGCCTCCTGAGTAGCTGGGACCACAGGCACATACCACCACGCCCAGCTAGTTTTTGTATTTTTAGTAGAGACTAGGTTTCACCATGTTGGCCAGGATGGTCTTGATCTCTTGACCTCATGATCCGCCCGCCTCGGCCTCCCAAAGTGCTGGGATTACAGGGTGAGCCACCGCGCCCGGCCCTCTTTTTTCTTATGATGCTTATTTGTCCTTAAGCTCATCCGACTGTAGACTTCATTTCTGAAATCATTTTTTCCTTGACTCCTAGCTCTTTTTAAAACTCTCTTAGCTCACTTTTCCAACATTAATTTCGTCCAGTCATCTCATTTTCTTTTTTTTTTCTCTTCTTTTTAAATTTTTTTAGAGACAGGGTCTCACTGTCACTCGGGCTGGAGTTGCAGTGGTGCAGTCATCACTCATTACAACCTTGACCTCCTGGGCCCCAGCGATGCTCCCACTTCAGCCTGCACAGTAGCCAGGACGACAGTCGCACGGCATCATGCCTGGCTAATGTTATTGTTTATTTTTTGTAGAGACAGGGTCTTGCTATGTCACCCAGCCTGGTTTTGTACTTTTAGTCTCAAGCAATCTCCTGCCTGAGCCTCCCTAAATGCTGAGGTTACAAGCTCATTTTCTAATTCTGATTTATGGCATTCTTCTGTAGCTACAATCATTTTCTGAAATTGTCGAAGCTCATTTGGAAATAGTAAGCTAATATTTTTATTATTGTAAGTTGATGTCTTTAGGACATGATTTCATTGTCTGTAGGAATAATATTCTCTGTCTACTTAACCTTTTTTTTTTTTTTAATTGCATATGGGATTGAAGCACAATTATGCTTTAGCTCATGATTTTCCCATGCTCTTAGAGAGGAGGGTGCCCGGAACATCTTCCCTAGGCTCAGTGTTCTAGGGCTTCGTGTTTTGTGGTTACTGTGCTGCACTGAGATCTGTGAACTTAAATCCAAACACAGACTTAGGTCTGAACACACCATGTTCTGAGATGTGCTCCCTTTTCTCTCCGCGTGGCTCTCCTCTTTCTTAAGTTTTAGTGTCCCTGTTCTGCTCTGTTTCCATTCAATGCCTGGCAGTCTCTCCTCAGTATGGGGATTTGTCCTGCTTTATGAAAGCATTGATCTTTTTGGTGCATAAATATTAACCGTTTTCTCTTCCTTGCAAATTTTAATTTCTAGAATTACAAATACTTCTCTCTCTCTTTTTTTCTTTTTTGAGATGAAGTCTCGCTCTGTCACCCAGGCTGTAGTGCAATGGCGTGATCTCGGCTCACAGCAACCTCCGGGAGGCCGGGTTCAAGCAATTCCCCTGCCTCAGTCTCCTGAGTAGCTGGGATTACAGGCGCCTGCCACCACACCTGGCTAATTTTTGTATTTTTAGTAGAGACGGGGTTTCACCACGTTGGTCAGGCTGGTCTCAAACTCTTGACCTTGTGATCTGCCCACCTCGGCTTCCCAAAGTGCTGGGATTACAGGCCTTAGTCACCAAGTCCGGCCAAGACTTTTCTCCTTTTAAACACATTTTGATCTGAGCAATCACAGAGTTTGCAGGAGATCTGGAGCCTACAAAGGCACCCGCCCCTTGGGCCACCCCCCATAAGTTTTGGCTGCTTTTGTCAGATTGACCTGATGGACTGAAAGTGGACCTCATCCCCTGGGGAATGGGTGGCTTCCATGCTGAGAGTGGACTCTTCCTTTTGGGAATGGGTACTCTGGGTACCCTCCATGCTGAGAGTTTACTCTTCCTTTGGGAATGGGTACTTTCCATGCTAAGAGTGGATTCTTCCCTTTGGGAATGGAGTTTTTCCATGGTGAGAGTGGACTCTTCCCTTTGGGAATGGTACTTTTCCATGCTGAGAGTGACTCTTCCTTTGGGAGTGGGTAGCTTCCATGTTGAGAATAGACTTTTCCTTTTGGAAGTGGGTGCCTGTTGCCAATTTCCTTTCTAGGCTGTTTTTTTTTGGAAGTCATTTTTCTTTCTTCCGTTTCTTCCCACCACCGTTACCATGCATATCTTATTGCTGTTAGTGGTTTGATCCCTCCTCCTCAAGGGACTATCTTACCACGTTTGCTGTATATATTGTCCATGAGATTTTGCTTTGCTGTATCAGTGGTTCTGTCTATTTTTGTAGGGGGATTGGGAGAGACTAAAAACTTTTTAGCTGCTGCTGCTACTTTTTTTTTTTTTTGCCTGTGGGTAACTTTGGAGCAAATGGGGTGTTGTAGACATTTTGAGGCATGTTAAACTCAAGGTGATGTTTTATTTGTTTTCTTTAAAATAATAGTATCCTTTCTCTCTCTGTAAACCTATCTGATAATGAACATGATACTGTTGGAAAATACAATAAAAATCATTGAACAGGATCGGTAAAATCCCAAAGATCCCAGGAGAGAATGCTGTTTGGTCTGTGTTTGTAACACTATGGCATAAATTATTCCAATCCTCTTCAAAATAAATTCTGAGAATTATGACTTTTTTTCCCTATGATAAGCCTCTTACAAAGTCAAGTTTAAAGAATGTATGAATAATAAACCAAGAAACACAAACTGAATGAAGACGAAATTAATTTCTAGACTTTCAAGATCTGCCCATTATTAGTCTGTTACTATGTAATAGGCAGCTGCCAACATCTTACATCACTTATTTTCCATTCAAAATGATTAGTAACCCATAATTTCTTATCACATGGTATGACAATCAACTTATATAATTGTTTCTGTGTTGTTGTTTTCTTTGTCTATAAAGGATTTGATTCTTTTCATGGAGTGACTAAGTACAATATGTAACATACAAGATCATTTCCGTTAGCCGCTTCTATTGTGTATACAGCTACTACCTTAATGTGCCCACTCTCCAGGAAATGACTCTGCCAACCACTCAGTTGCCCAAGCTGGAAACTCAGGTGTCGTATTTGACTCCTCCTTCCACCTCACCCCACCTTTAAATGAGCTATCGCATCCTGATGACTTCATCTAGGGATGTCTCTACTTCTCTGTTCTCCCCACTGTCACTTAGTCCCCGGCCAATGTCTCTCTTGCCTGGACCCCTGTACTATGCACTTTCTCCCTCCTCCTGTACCATCTCCAAAGTTTGATTTTCTATTTACTTTCGAGACAGCTCTGTCACTCAGGCTAGAGTGCAGGCATGATCACAGCTCACTTTGACCTCCTGGGCTCAAGCAATTTTCTCATCTCAGCCTCCTGAGTAGCTGCGACTACAGGCATGTGCCACCACACCCAGTTAATTTTTATATTTTTTGTAGACACAGGGTTTTGCCCTGGTGCCCAGGCTGGTCTCCAGCTCCTGGGCTAAGTAATCCGCCTGCCTTGGCCTCTCAAAATTCTGGGATAATAGGCATGAGCCACTGTGCCTGGCCTCAAATTTTGATGTCTCAATGCAGAAATGTAGCTAGGTCATTTTCTCTATTTAAGACTCTGTAAGGTCACCTCATTGCTCTGTGGATAGAATCCAGAATCCCTAATATGACTTTGAAAGTCCTCCACCCTCTACCTGCCTCCTGTCTTTGCAGTTTTTGCCTGACGTTTTTTATTCCTCACAAATACTGAACTTCCTTTGCTGCCTGACCAGAGACAAGCTGTCTTGCTTGTAGGCTTTTTTATACTCTCTCTTAGAATACTCACCTCCTAGAACACTCTCCTCTTCGTAGAGTACCGATCTCTGAACTCATGGACATAGAGAGTAGAAGGATGGTAAGTTACCCCACGCTGGGAAGGGCCGTGGGGGCTGAGGGGCATCTGGGGATGGTTAATGGGTTAAAAAAAATCAGAAAGAGTGAATCAGACCTAGTATTTGATAGCACAACAGGGTGACTAGGGTCGATAAAAACTTAATCGTACATTTTAACACAACTGAAAGAGTATAATTAGATTGTGTATAACACAAAGGATAAATGCTTGAGGGGATGGATACCCCACTCCCCATGATGTGATGATTACATGTTGCATTCTTGTATCAAAACATCTCATGTACCCCATAAATACATACACTTAATATGTACCCACAACAATTAAAAATGAAAAAGAACATTCATCTCTTCTCTACCTCCTCATCATTCTAGGTAATTCCTATGTGTCTTTTAAGACTGAGTTGAAGTATCCTTTCTGTACCCTCACCCTTTACCAGGGTAAAGCCCTCTTGTGGCTGGGCATGGTGGCTCGTCTGTAATCCCAGCACTTTGGGAGGCTAAGGCGGGTGGATCACCTGAGGTTAGGAGTTCAAGACCAGCCTGGCCAACATGGTGAAATCCCATCTCTACTAAACATAGAAAACAAAATTAGCCAGGCGTGGTGGCGCACACCTGTAGTTTCAGCTACTCATGAGGCTCAGGCAGGAGAATCGCTTAAACCTCCGATGTGGAGATTGCATAGAGTTGAGATCGCACCACTGCACACCAGCCTGGGCTATAAGAGTGAAACTTCATCTCAGAAGAAAAAAAAAATGCCCTCTAGCTGTAGGTTCTCCACGTTCTTTGTATTTTCTCCATAACTCTCATCATCTTGACCGTTTCATGTATATTTCTTTCACTTTACAGTGAGCTTCATGAAGGCAGAGACTGACTGTCTTGCTCACTACTCCCTAGAACTGAACCCCATGCCTGATACCCAGTAGGTGTTCAATCAATATTTCTTAAATTGTTTGGATTGCCGTGAAATCTACATATATAACATAATACCCATGGTCCAGAGCTGGAATTTGGCTGGCCCCAGGACCTCATTCACTTCTGGTGTACAATTTCAGAGGATACAAAAAAAACCACTCAGTAATTAGTATAAATAGTATTTGCAGTGGTTAATGTTCTGTGTCGACTTGCCTGGGCCACAGGATGCCCAGATGTCTGATTAAATATTATTTCTGGGTGTGTCTGTGAAGGTGTTGAATAGATTTTTGGAACAGCCATCTCACCCTGTTGCCCAGCCTGGGGTGCAATGGCACGAACATGGCTCACTGCAGCCTTAACCTCCTGTGCTCAGGTGATCCTCCTGCCTCAGCCTCCCAATCTCTTAAATACTAAGAGATTAGTATTTAAATGGAGGGACTGAGTAAAGCAGATGGTCCTACCCAGTGAGGGCTGGGGCACCACCCAATGCGTTGAGGACCTGAATAGAACAGACAGGCAGAGGAAGGAGGAATTCACCCTTTTTCTGCCTGATCACTGAGTTGGGAAATCAATATTCTTCTCTCCTTGATGCTTCTGGTTCTCAGGACTTCAGACTCAGATTGGAAGCTACACCATTAGCTCTCTAGCTCTTAGGCCTTCCAACTACACCCCTGGCTTTCCTGAGTCTCCAGCTTGCAGATGGGAGGACTTTTTCACCTCTTTAATCACATGAGCCAGTATCTTACAATACATCTAAGAAAAGATTTAGATTGATTCTCCTATCTAAATTGGTTATGTTTCTCTGGAGAACCCTGACTAATGCAATATTTTAAGATATCAAAATTAATGCAAAAATATCCATGATGAATAAAATATCAAAATTTTAGATAAGTCAGGCATAGTGGCATGCACTTATATTCCCAGCTCTGCAGGAGGCTGAGCTCAGCAGAAGCATCCTTTGAGCCCAGGAGGTCAAGGCTGCAGTGAGCTGTGATCATGTGAGTGCACTTCAGCCTGGGGACAGAGCAAGACACTGTCTAAAAAAAAAATTTCAGATAAAGTCAGCCTCAGTCAGAGTGCTGTGTTGAGCCAGATTTGCAGCCTGAGGCAAAAAGGAAAAAAAAGTCAGTCATAATGATCCTGCCTTTATTTAATTGTCTATTGTGGGTCTTTGTGCATTAATTTTGATTTATTAAAATATTGTATGAAGGGTAGGTAACATGGCTTAAGCCTGTAATCCCAGCACTTAGAGAGGCCAATGCAGGAGGATTGCTTGAGCTCAGGAGTTCAAGACCAGCCTGGGCAGTACAATGAGACCCTTATTTCTACAAAAAATTTTAGAAACTAGCCAGTCGTAGTGGTGCACACCTGTAGTCTCACCTTCTTGGGAGGCTGAGGCAGGAATATTGCTTGAGCCCAGGAGGATGAGCCTGCAGTAAGCCGTGTTCATGACACTCAACTCCAGCCTGGGGAACAGAGTGAGACTCTGTTTCAAAACTGTATGAATATTGTATGAAAATATAATTTTTCTGGATTACGAAGTGTTCTGGAGCACACTTACATTTTTATTTTTATTTTTTAAATTTTCAGTTTCATTAGTTTCTCCATGCATTCACCTTCCTACAGTTTGTTGTTCCTAAAAACCCAAAGCCCTTTTCCTTTGTCTTGCCATTTCTCTGCAAAATGGTTGTTCTTTTATCACGATGCTGTATAAGCCCAGGTTCTAACCACCTCTTTGAGTCACTCATCATTAACTTCTGTGTGTATTGTAGGATGCACATGTTAATAAACTTTTTTTTTTTTTTTTTTTTGAGACAGTGTCTTGCTCTGTTGCCCAGGCTGGAGTGCAGTATTGTGATTTTGGCTCACTGCAACTTTTGCCTCCTGGGCTTAAGCAATTCTAATGTCTCAGCCTCCTGAGTAGCGGGAATTACAGGCACACACCACCATGCCCAGCTAATTTTTGTATTTTTAGTAGAGATGGGGTTTAACCAGGTTAGCCAGGCTGGTCTTGAACTCCTGACATGATCCATCCGCCTCAGCCTCCCAAAGTGCTGGGATTACAGGCGTGAGCCGCTGTGTCTGGCCTTTCTTTTGTTCATATGTCTTTTACCAGTCTAATTTGCAGGGATCCAGCTAATGAACCTAAGCTAAGTAGAGGAAAAAGGAATTCCCCATCACTCTCTCCAGGCTGTACTGTCTCCTGAGTTCCCACCAGAAAACACAGTTTTCATTCCCATCATTCCATTATGCAAAGCAAGCACCTTTGCCTAAATTCTTCTGTCACTTGCCCAAGGACTCTATGTTCTAAACCAAAAAAAGTTCATCTAGGTGGTTTTTTTTCCCCAATGAATGTCCCATCTTCTACAAAAATGTAAGTAGATGACTCCACTCTCTTAGAATGCAAAGCTCAGCTATCATTCTTTCCTAAATAAGTATGGATTTTTTTTTTACATATGGATCTTATATTTACTAACAGTTTACTGCTTGCAAGGAACTATGCTAGACACTTTTCAGCTATTTTTATACATTTCCTGTTCTTGCAGCTATGCAATATGGATATTATTGCCTCCATTTTATAGGTGAGAAAATTGAGGCTTAAAGAATTGTCATATTTTGAAGGTGAGGGTGACCTGCCGGTGACAGGCAGGTCACTTGGTTGGTTGTCAGGGTTGATTAGGCTGATCTGGCTGGCTAGGTATGTGTCCCATTCCTCCCTTACCGCCCATGTACATCCCTCCTGAAGCTGCCTGCTAGGTTGAAGAGGACTACCACCCCCGAGAGAGGAGGACAGGTCTTTGGTCAAGAGCATATGCGTAGCTGCACTCCCCTGCTAGAACCTGGACACAGGCTCTCAAGAACTGTAGTATTTTGCTTGAAGTCATACAGCTAGTAAGTTGGTGAATAAATTTGAATTAGGTCTCACTTCCAAGTCTGGGCACTTGTCATGAGACTGTGTCACCTCGCGTAATTTAGCTTCCCTCTCCCTCCCTTCTGCCTTCCCTTTCTGTCTTCCTCTCCCCTTTGCTCCCTCGTTTTTTCCTTTCTTCCTTCCTTAAACAAATACTGACTCTAAATGTGGCAGTGCCCTAGGTGCCGAGGATCCAGCAGGGAATGAACCAAGGCCCTGCACTCATGACGTTTATATTTGAGTTAGTAAAATCAACTTTGCAAAGAGTATGACAGTGAGAGAAATCTAGCATGGCTGACTCCGTCTTGCGTCTGGCCTCACAGGCTGGCTGTCCTCACTCATTCCTGGGTGGAGGCCAAACTAACCATGAGAGGAATTTAGTTTATAGTTTAACTTGGAAGGAAGGATGATAATAGACTCTCCCTAAAACAGATCCCCTCCTTGGTTCAGGGACTGAAACTGACTTTGTAAGGCTAATGAGGCCAGAAGATTAGAATTATGAGAGGGGCCTGAAATCTGCTAAAATGCAGGTGTCATTTCTGTGATCCTTTACTACTCAGGAGTATGTGGTCAGAGGTCACAAGATTCATGACTTCCCCAGTTACTCCCATAGATAACATCCCTATTGTAGAACCTAACATTTGTCTTTTGAGATGTTTTTCAGACTTTTGCATTCTGGCAACTGACTGACCCCACCTGGATTTGTGGTTCATGACTCAGCTGGTCTTGTAGCCCCCCACCCAGAGATGGACTCAGTGCAGGAGGACTGTTTTCTACAACCCTATAGTTTCACCCCCAATCAATCAGTAGTACCCATTCTCTAGCCTCCTTTCCACCAAATTATCCATAAAATCCCTAGGCCCTGAGTTCTCAGGGAGACTGATTTGAGTTATAACCCCAGTCCTTCCACTTGGAGGCCTTGTGTTAATTAAACTCTTTCTCTACTGCAGTACCACAGTTTGAGAGAAGTGGTTTTGCCTGTACAGGAGTCAGGAAGAACCCACTTGGCAATTATATTAGGATTGAGTGTAGAGACACAAAATAAACAAATAAGCAAATTTGTATATTTTTGTGTGTCAGATGGTGATAAGTGTTGAAGCTCCCCCCATTATTCCTCCATCCCCCAAAAAGGGTAACAATATGAGAAATAGGGGGTGCTGGGGAGGAGGTTTGCTGTTCTATACAGAGCATGCATAGATGTATGTTGCATAAGACCCACACATTTACTATTTATTACAATTGAAAAATCTCTCCATCAGCCTCTTTCCCATGTAAATCTTTACTAAAGTGAAAAATAATTTGTCACTCATGTCATTCTTTTTTCTGTAAGTTTTAAATACTTTTAGTGAATGCATAGCAATATTGCATGCTCTTCTGTTGAATGCTTCTCAGCTCTCACCAACATAGTCTGTTGGAAGACAAAGCTGAGTTTACTGCTTACCATGCTCTGGGAGAATGCTGCCTTGGCAGAGTTTCTGCAGGGTTTCAGGGAGAAAGGCAAAGTCAGATTTTATTGAGAATTGAAAGTTTGGTTTAAGGTGGGGCTTTCAAAGCACGAGTTTGACTAGGATTGGGTCAGGATCATGTTTAACAGTTTAGAGTTAGTAGAAACAGCATGGCAAAGAATTTGAGGCAAGGGGTTCAAGAGTCTTACAGAATGGTAAACCAACAATTTCCCAGTGAAGAGTTGACCAATCTTTTGGGAACTTCCGGAATGAGCAATTAAGTCGTTTGCAAGGGCAAGAATACCATGGAAGAGTGAAGTTATGCCAATCAAGTTATACTAATAAAGCTATAAAGACAACAAGATAGTAAAATCATGTTAATGTAAAAACTTTGATTATATAAATAGATGGAATGCATAGTAAAACTAGAATAAAAACACTTCATGTAGTTCCCATAAACCATAACATAGATACAATTTTAAATTTTTGATCAGTTGGATTTGGGAGCTGTATGAAATGTCATGATCAGAGATGATTCTCAGTGTCAAATTTGTTTTCTCTATTTTCTGTTCTGAAATTTCCGAGGTGTTTTGACATCGATTCTTTTTGGCATCTGGCTCCACAGTCTAAAATAGGACAAAAATTGTGTTTCTGACCCATTTTAAATCTGTACAGATAGATGATATGAGCGTATATTGTTCTATTTGCTTAAATTGGCTATGGTTCAAATAGGGGAGACTCTTGGCCAAAATACTTGTTCTTTGCAACTTTGCAATTTGGCATTTGATCACTGGGTCTTTCCTCCACTTTTTTCGCTTTTCACACCAGGGCCCCAATTTTCCACGCTGCTTCTTAGAGATGTGGTTCTTTTATGATGGTGGTAGTGGCTAGAAAGAGGTGAGGCGGTGGAATGGAAAAGTCTTGGCTGGCAAGTTCCCCAAAATACTTTTTAAAATTCTCTGCCCAATTTGGAGAAGTGGATCATTATTCATGTGTGGCAGACGGGGTCATTCATCCTCTTTGATGCATTTCAGTTTCAGCATAGCTGTCAGGCCAAGGAAGTTAAAAATCTTTCTACATGTTAACATTCACATTTAATTAATACTGATAGGCGAAAGTGTCTCTAGAGGGAGATGATGCGATAGAGAGAAGGAAGTTTGAGAAGCAGATAATAAAGGTAGTGTGTGATAGTATTATATCTGGATCAATCCAGTTTGATTACTAACAATATAACCTTCTGTTGATATTTTTAATAGTTTACTTTTTATTTTTAAGTGGCTCTTCCATGGTTTGGATTTGGAGTTTTCTAATGCTTACTTTAAAAGATTAGACATCTCTCTTTTTTTTTCTTTGAAAAGATAAGAGAACAAACTCAGACCTATCCAATTTCTCATGTGAGATTTTAGAAATTTTATACCCATTCCTGACATCCATCAGTTTAATGAAAGTCCAAGACAGTTTCTTTTGGGCATCGGGGTATGACAATGTCCAGAGGCTGTGATTTCTAAATGGTCCTTGGGCTCAGTCAAAGTTAAGTTGACTCAGCAGCAATGAGTTATGCAGGCATTAATAGTCATTTGACAATTTCACCCTGTACTTTTACATGCTAAAAAGCAGCCTAGAGGATGACCTTCCCTCAGGTGCCTAAGCAGCCATTATTTAGATAATGAACAACCCATGCAGATTTTGGAGGGAAAACCCAAAAACCACAGCACACCCAGAACAGTTCTATTTGGTTGTGTTTAATGGGTGATATGCTTCTGAGATGCGTGATAGGAAAGGAAGCTTCATTTAACCTCTCTTCTTATGTGCCTACTCTTCACCTTCAGAAGCAATCTATGGGATGCCTGCAGAGTGGCCTCCTAGGGAATTTCCAAATATTACTCTTCCCCAGGTCATGTCTTTTACCAGAGATGATCTCAGAGACAGTCTGAGATCTACAAGGCTCAAAGTACCTTGTGGCCACCTACAGAGTGTGGAAAAGCATTAAAGTAGTCCAGCAATGTCTCATCTAGATGAATTTACTTCTGCTCCAGGCTCTGGTGAGGGTAACTTCCCTTCCTTCCAGGTTAAAAGTCTCACTATTAATGCGTCAATATTGCCAATTGTTAAGACCTCTTTTTAAATTTATTTATTTCTAGAGATGGGGGAAGGTCTCATTATGTTGCTCAGGCTTGTCTCAAACTCCTGGGCTAAAGTGATCCTCTCGCCTTGGCTTCTCAAAAGTGCTGGGATTACAGGTGTGCATTACCCCATCCAGCCACAGCCTCTTAAACAATTCCTGTATCTGATTTTTGGCTTCCCTTTAGGATCATGAACCAGGATGGGCTGCTGGCTTTGTTTTCCCAAATCAACCTTGGGGAATCTCTTTCTCTAAGACGGAAGTATGGATCTGAGAAACTAACATAAACGTGGCATGAACGTCCTGGGGAATGTGGACAGTGGGGTGAACTCCTGCGTGTGGATGGTGGGTGAAATGGGGAACAGGTTGGAGAGACAGAGACAGCTTGAGGAGAAGGATCTCCCAGGCACAGCGAGAACACAGGTTGAAAAAGCTTTTATGTTCTGCTATTGCTTCTTTCTTCCATGACCTTGGGTTAATGGTTGCTACATCCTTTGCTGCAGGAATCCACCATTTTAGCCTGGGTCTTCAGGTAAATATCAGAGCAGAACAAAAGCCTTCCAAGAGTGAAGAGTTTATAGCAATACACGAGGAATGACTAGCCACACTCTGGCACTTTCTTCACCTCTGTCTCTCTAGGGCAAGTAGGTTATAACTAAGGGAGACTATCTACTCACAATGCCTATTCTTTTAAGGAGTTTAAAGATGAATTCTTGACCAGAACAGGTGCTCACCAAGTGTCAAGCATGATGTATGTATTAAATAAATAAACAGCAACAAAACCTCCCTCATCTAGATGTGATAGTCACATTTCAGAACATCAAAGACAAAAAGAATTGTAAGTTTCTAGAGATTAATAGCAGATCATCTACAGAGAAACAAAAATCAAACTTTCCATTAGCAATGCTGGATACAGGAAAACAATGGCTTAGTATTTTAAAGCAAAGTAGATAAATGAACTTTGAGTCAAGATTTTTGTATCTAGCTATATGGCATTTAAACAAAAGGGTATAAATGAAAATTTAAGTACTTCCTCCAAGTGTATATTGTTTGTACAATGGCAGTTCAGGATTAATGGGGCAATTTCATGGTATGGGGGGCCTAGTCTCCTTCTATTATGTTGATGTGTCATCCTGAGGTGCTGACCTCATCTGTGTGATCCACTGTTGTTACTGAAGACACCACCATTATGTCTGCATGTCAGCCACCAGAAATGAGGAATGGGGAGACATACTCTTTCTCTTTTCAAAGTTACAAGGAAAAGCTGATCACATCACTTCTACTTACATCCCATTGACCAGAACTTAGTTACAAGGTCACATCTAGCTGCAAGAGAGGATGTTAAAGGTAGTCTTAATTCTGGGTGGATGTAACTCTAGTTAAAATTCAGAGTTTCTGTAACAAAATGAAAAAATGAAAAAAGGAGATATTTTTGCTGCTTCTATATACCCTTCCCAAAATATATTCACTTTATGATAGAGGAAAAGACAAGAATGCCTCCAATACCACTACTGCTTAACATAATTCCAGTGAATGCCATGAAAAAAGAAAAACAAATGGTGTATAAAGTTTGGTCAAGAAAGAGAGAGATAATATAATTTACCTAGGAATGGAATCAATAGATAAGCTGCTATAACAATTAAGGGAGTTGATCAAGGCTGCTGGATACATGATCAACATAAAAATCAATAATTTTTTAATACTATTATCAACTCTCTAGAAAATACAAGAAAAATAAGATGTGATTTACAATTTCAATAAAAACTAAAGGTATTTAGGAATTAACAAGGAATAAACCTTTTTTTGAGAAAAAAATTTTAAACTAAACAAAGGACATAGAAATTAATCTAAATGGAGAGTGGCCAACATGTCCAAATAGGAACGGAGCACAGTTTCCAGCAAGAGTGACGCAGAGGACAAGTGACTGCCGCATTTCCAACCGTGGTACCATGTGCATTTCAATGGGACTGGTTGGACAATGGGTGTAGCCCAAGGAGGGTGAGCCGAGGAAGGGTGGGGTGCTGCTTCACCCAGAAAGTGCAGTGAACTGGAGAACTCCCCCTCCTACCCAACAGAGGCCTTTGGGGGCTTTTCCAGCCACTCAGGCACTCCAGTTCAGATACCGCACTTCTCCTGCAGTCTTTACGTCCCACAGACCAGTAGATTCCCAAAAGCCAACAAGCACTGCAGGTTTCTAGCATGGCTGTTACAGCCTGTGCCACAGGTTTCCAGCACAAAAACCCACACGAATCTGGGCGGTCATTTTCATGGGTGCCTGGAACACCTGGAAGACAGAGCCACCCATTCACCTGAAAAACAGGAAGCACTAAACAAGGAAAGGAGCAACCAGTACCAGCCACTGCAAAAACATACCAAATGGTAAAGACCATCGACACAATGGAGAAACTGTGTCAACCAATGGGCAAAACAACCAGCTAGTATCAAAATGGAAGGATCAAATTCACACATAACAATATTAACCTTAAATGTAAATGGCCTAAATGCCCCAATCAAAAGACACAGACTGGCATATTGGATTAAAAGTCAAGACCCATCAGTGTGCTGTATTCAGGAGACCCATCGCATGTGCAAAGACAAACATAGACTCAAAATAAAGGGATGGAGGAAGATTTGCCAACGAAATGGAGAGCAAAAAAAGCAGGAGTTGTAATCCTAGTCTCTGAAAAAATAGATTTTAAACCAGCAAAGATCAAAAGAGACAAAGAAGGGCATTACATAATGGTAAAAGGATCAATGCAATAAGAAGAGCTAACTATCCTAAATGTATACACACCCAATACAG
>CAUYQU010101161.1:0-17008 GCA_963574635.1 Cheracebus regulus
GTCTCTACTAAAAATACAAAAATTAGCTGGGCATGGTGGCACGTGCCTGTAATCCCAGCTACTTGGGAAGCTGAGGCCCGAGAATTGCTTGAACCCAGGAGGCGGAGGTTGCAGTGAGCCGAGATTGTGTCACTGGGCTCCAGCCTGGCTCCTGGCAACAGAGCAAGACTGTGTCTCAAAAAAAAAAAAAAAAAAAGATAATCTTCTCTGTATCTTTTTAAAAGGCAGACAGAAAGAAAAAGTATTTAAATTTGCTATCAGGAATTAATAAATTTTTCAGCTTTTAGAAAATGTCACGGGTTTGACAGATTCAGTTTCTTTGTCCTGTATTTTTTACAGTGGGACAATGACCCCCTGGTGGGGACTGGTGCCCAGGTGATTCTGGGTCTGCGTACCATCCTTGGGCAACGGAGAAATTTCCCATCAGGAAAATGGGCTTTGCACACGGCAGAAAAACCTCTCCCCAGGGGCAGTCCAGAAAGAGCTTTTTGTCCAGTCTTCCATTAAAGAGAAATTTCAATTGCCCTGATCAGCCAGAGCATTCCAGCTGACCAGGCTTGACCTGCTCACCCAAAACCCAAACTGGCAGAGCAGGGACAGGAAAGGCGACTGTCAGCAGGTTGTGGGAAGCCCCCTCAGGGCTCGCGTGGCAAGCTTCCCGCAGCTGCTCCAACTGCATTCTGATCTGGGTCTATGCTTCTACCTAACTCTTGCTGTCTTCTGCAGGTCCACGACATAAAAAGCCCATCGTGACTCTTCAAGAGGGTAACGTCTGGCTTTAGCGTACGAGGTACTTCTTTTCACTGATGCTACTACCCAGGATAGTCTGATAGTTGCCACATTCTGTCATGTAAGACTGACTTTTTCTGCAAAGGGCTAAGTAGTAAATATTTTAAAGGGTCTCTGTCCCAGCTGCTCATAAACTCACATGGGCACGGCTGTGATCCAATAAAATTTTATTTATGGACATTGCAGTTTGATTTTTGTATAAATTTCACATCGTGAAAACATTCTTCTGATTTTTTGTCAACCATTTAAAATTGTACAAACAGTCTTGGTGGGTGGGCTGGATTTGGCCTGTGGGCTGGATTTTGCCAAGAGAAAGCTGGATGGGAATTAAGGAAAGAAGGATAGGCAGGGGCAGACTTTTCCAGAATTAGAGCCATATCCTAAGGGAGAATTCTGTCCTCAGAGACAATGAGTGCTAAGTACACCCTGGACAAGCACCAGACCCAGAAGCTGTCTCAGTTCGTGCTCCTCCTGCAAAGCAGAGCCCGAGACAAGGATTTAGGTGCAAGGTATTTCACTCGGTATTTCTAAGATGCACCCATGCTGTATATGACTATAGTACATCCACATTTTACTGCTTTATACTTTCCATTAGGTGACTATATTAGTATATATCATACTTTCTAGTTTTTTTTTTTGTTTTTTTATTTGTTAGCAATTATAAACTCCAAGCCCACTGTGGTAGACTACTATTTCTCAGAGATATTTGCTTCTCTTTCCTGAAAGACAATAATACTTTTCTCCCACAAATGGTAGATTCAGGCTTGTGACATCTTTTGGTCAATGAAATGAGAACAAAATTGGTGTGTGTCACCTTTGAGCAGAAGCTTTCACAAGCTTGTCTAACCCACGGCCCGCAGGCTGCATGAAGCCCAGAATGGCTCTGAATGAAGCCCAACACAAATTCATAAACTTTCCTAAAATACTATGAGATGTTCCTGTGATTTTTAAAAAACTCATTAGCTATCATTATTGTCAGTATATTTTAAGTGTGGCCTAAGGCAATTCTTTTTCCGATGTGGCCTAGGGAAGCCAAAAGATTGGACACTTCTGTATAGAGCCTGTATGTGATTTGATTCATTTTCTCTTTGCCCCAGCAACGTCCTAGATATGGGCTTCTGATCAGCCTGGGTCCTGTGTGGGGTGAGGGGGAGATGACACAGAGCAGAGCCACCATTGGGCTGCACTGGATAATGTAGTATGAGTGACGAATAAGTCCTTGCTGTTGAAAGCTCTTGAGATGTTGGGGTCATTTGTTACAGCTGCAAAAGTGATCCCATCCTAACTGATACATCACTCTCTCTCTACCACAACACAGGGATTTCCAGCGTAGGGATCAGAGGAGGTGGGCATTTTCCAGAAAGACTGAATTAATGAGTAATGCAAAAAGCCACATTTGAGAGGTAAAATCTGGTCAAAGTGGCCCCGTTCCAGTGTGTGTATTGAGAGGGATTCATTCTTCAGCAGCTGGTAAGAGCTTGGAAGATAAACACATGTAGAGGACTGATGGGTCCCTTGCTTCCTCTCTCCTTCCTGAAGGCCTTTGAAGGCATTCCAGTGCACAGAGGACCCTGGAGGGAGGTGGGGACACCTCATCCTTGGGCCACTTACATACTGGAAGTAAAAGCAGGTGAGGGAAGAATGTACTTCTGCTGGGAAACTGATGAGAGAGGAAGGAGGCCAGGCTGGGCAGAGGCCTCTGTGCCTGGGAGCCTTTGAAAGCACCTCTCCGGCGAGCCACGGTCACTGTGGACTTCACAACAGTGCCGCCCGGGCTGGAGGATGACAGGAATATCCTGATTGCTTGATTTCCCTTTCTCATTAAAGCAATGGCAATGAGGAGGGACAAATGGTGCTGCATGGCGCTTCCCTGTTCTCAATTTTCACTGAGAGAGGCTGTCAGCAAGAGGCTCATTTGGTGCCATTTTCATCCCTTGTCACTTTTCCTTTTCTTTTACTTATTCCCAGTGCTAGTGAGGTTCCTTTAATGATCCCCATCCACACAGCAAACACATCACCACGAAACACAATGAGAGAGAGAGGGGGGCATGAGAAATTAATTCATCCTAATGATAAAGATCATTACGGAGACAGAGAAAGAAGGAAGGGAAACAACACATTTCATTCTAATTAGGCCCGAAAGCTCATTATGGAGAGCAGAGGAAAAAAAGTGATCAAGTAGCTGCGTCCTGAAAAATGCCTCCTTCGGTTCCACAGGAGCACGACAGCAAAGAAACTACCACGGCAGGCTGATGGTTCCCAAACCGGGGCTCCTTGTGGTCGTCTTGGTGGTGGAAAATTGCAGGGAGGGCTGTGCGTTTTTTCCTAGACTCTAAAAAAACGCTTAATTGAAATAATTATTTTCCTCCTGATAACCCTGCACCGGCAGACAAACTAGAAATGTCAAGTTTGTTTGGGGCCAGAATTCCATCAGCTCAGTGGTACCCCTAGCTTGCTGATACCCATCAGAGGCCTAATGCGTTGTCAGTAGCATCATAAACATTTCTGGGGTCTCAGCGGTAGCCTGTGCCACATCCGGGAATGTGGCAGTCACACTGAAAGGAGTCTCAGGTTCTTCATGGCGATGCTACTGCACAGCTAGCCATGGCTTTGCTTCATTGCACAGGGAGAAAAGAATAAATCATCATTTAATCAGTTCAGGAAAAGAAATCTTTTGAAACATGAGGTTCACAGGGGGTAAAATAATAAAACAGGTCTTTGGCAGTTAAGGGGAAGCAGGGAGGAGTTGGGAAAAGAGAGGAGGGAAGGGAGCATTAGCATTTATTGATCGTCTGCCAATACCAAGCACGGTGCTAAGTGCAACAAATAAATGAATAAGTAAATAATCTCATTTAATCCTCAGAACTACACTCATGGGGAGAGGTGGGGGATGGATCCCTTATTTATTCATTTCACAAGTATTTATGGAACCTACTAGGAATGAGGAATGTTTTGAAGTGTTGGAAACACGGCAACAAACAAAGAAAGTCCCTGTCCTATGGAGCTCCTAACAACCAAATACATTCACACAGATGCGTACACACATGTGTGTAAGTGTACATATCCAGATATGCATGTAAACATATATGTATGTTTATATGTCTGTGCATGTGTCTGTGTGTGTGTGTTTATAGAGACAAATTCTCATACTTTCACCCAGGCTGGAGTGCAGTGGCACAATCATGGCTCATGTGTGTGTGTGACCTCGAACTTCTGGGCTCAAGTGATCCTGCCACTTTAGTCTTCTGAATAGCTCGGACTATAGGTGCATGCCACCATGCCCAGCTAAGTTTTTAATTTTTTTGTAGTGATAGGGTGTCACTGTGTTGTCCAGGCTGGTCCAGAACTCCTGGCCTCAAGTGATCTTCCCACCTCAGCCTCCCAAAGTGCTGGGATTATAGGCATGAGCCACTGTGTCTGGCCTATATGGTGTATTTTTTTCAGTGATTCTTAACTGGGAGCAATTTTGTACCCCAGAGGGCATTTGGGAATATCTGAATACTTGATGGCTTGCCACATTTGCTGGGTGTGTATGTGTGTGTGTGTGTGTGTGTGTGTAGGTGGGTGGGTGGGGGTAGTAGTGCTACTGGCATCTAGTGCATAGAGGCAAGGAATGCCGTTAAACATCCTACAGGGCACGGGACAGTCCCCATGATGAAGAATGACCTGGCCACAAACATCATGGATCTGAAGTTGAGACCCCTGTAGCCATATATCCATCTGTATCTATATATTTATTTCAGGTAGTGATCAGTTTAACAAAGAATGGCTGAGAGAGGGTGGGCTTTGCAAGAGGATTGCCGAGCACCTACTGGGACAAAAGGCTGAGCAGCGAAGGAAAGAGACATGATACCTACAACAGGCATGGAGCAAATCCTCAAGTGCATAAATCCACGGTTACTGCTTAATCGATTCTATGAAGGAAAATAAGGCCAGGCATGGTGGCTCACACCTGTAATAACAGCACTTTGGGAGGCTGAGGCGGGTGGATCACTTGAGCCTAGGAGTTCAAGACCAGCCTGGGCAATGTAGTGAGACCCCAATTCTACAGAAACAAACAAAAAAAGAAAAGAAAGGGTGTAGTGACAGAGTCTACAGGCAGACCTGATACATGTTGGCAGAATCAGAGATATTTTCCTGGTGAAGTGGGGACGCTTACGGGAACCCCAAATGATAGGAGGAGTTCAGTAGGTGAAGAGAAGAGGGAAGGACGTTCCCGGCAGGCTTGGCAGCTGCAAAGGTCTCTGCAGACAGAAAGATCTTGGAGATTTGGAGAGCAGGGAAGGAAGCAGGAGTGACTGGGGAGAGCTGGGCCACGAAAGATGGATGGGAGCGAGCCACCCTTCCCTAGGCTGGACTCCTGGTTAATGCAGGCAAGAAAGCGGTGATTATATCCCCATTTCCAGGTTAATGAAGGAGAACTTGGAGGTAATGTTATTTTTGTTGATTCTTGATTTCTTGTTAAAATGTGTTTTGGAGAAGACTTCTCTAACCGCTTGATACTGACAATAATAGCTCCCTCCCAGACATTTTTCCACAGACAATAGTGTCCCCCTTTCCTTGGCACCCTCGGTGAGCACAGCTTTATACTGCGTGTTAAATGATGCTTGGTTTCTGCTGGAGTCGGGGGTCCCCTCTGCCCCCAACCTGTTGGCAGGCCCCTTCCTCCACTATCTCTCCCGCTGAGAAATGTATTTCTTCTTTGATGGCTCTGAGATAACAGCACTTCCTGCTCAGTTACGAAAAACTGTGTAGGGCAAGGCGAGAAGATGGGCCAGCTTCTGGCTGCTCACAGTGTGATCTCCAGACCAGCCGCATGGGTCTTACCTGGGAATTGCTAGCAATGCAGAATCCCAGGTCCCATGCCAGAGCGACTGAAACAGAATTTATTTGCATTAAAATTAACAAGCTCCCATGTGATTTCCATGCACATAAAATTTAAGAAGCTCTGCTCTAAATGACCGTTGAAAATGCACCCAGCCCTGGACTCTAAGACTCTAGCAATGGAATGTCCTTAATTTGGAGAACTTAAGTGTACATATATTCACACCAAAGCCACATAGCCTATACTTCTGTTACACACGTAGTCTTAAATGCTGATTTGATTCTTTAATTCAGTGGCGTGGCAGAAAATGATGTTTTTAGTGTCGATGTCCTTTGAACTTTTTATTTATAGGCTGTGAGACCCTAGATGAGCGATGTAGTTTCTTTCAGCCTCAGTTTCCTCATCTGTGAAATGGGGAGAATATTGTCTCCCTTACTGGGATTTTGTGGGCATCCAAGAAGACACCTACAGATATAAGGACCCCATTCCTGTGCCCCATTCCTTCTCGCCTGCCTCTCTCTTCTGTAAAGCAGACAGAGGCTGGGAGACGTAAAGGACACAACAGAGCTTCCTTAACCCACACTGTAAGGTCAGGGGGGATGTTTAATGATTTAAAGAAAGCAAGAGATTTTCAAGTAGGTAGCTTTCAAAGAAGTGGCATGCAAATTTCAGATTACAGTTCAGGGTTAAGGCAGGCCCCCTAACTGTCTCCACTGGGAAATCATTTCCTGATTCTTGCCTGGAAGGTCTTTGTCTGTGTCCATGTGAGGGCGATGGGCTGGCTTTGGTAGGGACGGGGAGCCCTGGAATCTCTTGAAATTAGATCCAATATTGTGTGCGTGTACATTATTCTGAGAAGTTCTCCTTGATTCGATTGGGTAGGTGGGAGGCGGGGGATGATGGAGGAGGGAGGAGCATGTGAAAATAATGCTCCCTTTGGCTGTGACCCAGGGTCTCACCTTTGAAAAAGGGCACAGCTTTGGAGAATGTTGCAGGCTCTTTCCTGGGGGCAGAGGCCACCACTTCCATCCAGCCCTAAGAAGGCCTGTGCCCTGCGACAGAAGAGCTCAAGAACTGCTTTTTGAGTTACTCATGAGTGGTTAAGGAGCAGCTCTGGAGACAGAGGTCTGAATTTGACTTCTAACTCCCTCCTTATTTCTCAAATGACCTTTGACAAATCTCTTCACCTTTCTGCACCTTGGTGTCCTCATCTGTATAAGGGGGATGATGGCAGTCCCTACTTTACAGGGGTTCTTATGAGACTTAAATGAAATAATCCATGGAAAGGTGTTAGAAGAGCATCTGGAAGTTTGTAGAAGCTCCATAAACACCAATGAACTTTAAAAAATGTGCTATCGGCTGGGCGCAGTGGCTCACACCTATAATCCCAGTACTCTGGGAGGCCAAGGCGGGTGGATCATGAGGTCAAGAGACCGAGACCATCCTGGCCAACATGGTGAAACCTTGTCTCTACTAAAAATTAGCTGGGCATGGTGGCATATGCCTGTAGTCCCAGCTATTCGGGAGGCTGAGGCAGGAGAATTGCTTGAACCTAGGAAGCGGAGGTTGTAGTGAGCCAAGATTGCGCCATTGCACTCCAGCCTGGGTAACAAGAGCGAAACTCCGTCTCAAAAAAACAAAAAAAGAAAAAAAAAATGTGCTATCATTGCTTTTATTCCGTCTATCCCTCCATGTGCAGGGAGAAGACGTGAGGAGCTGTAAGCGATGCTTTACCCTTTCCTTGGCTCTTCAGAGCCAGCACTCCCCTTAGCACTGATTCTTTCACTCCAGCATCTGAGGATCTGGACTGACGGAAGTAGCAGGTCTGTAACAGAAGCCTCCTCTATCAAAAGCAACCGTGTGCCTGACCCCGAGCAGGGTGATTTCCACACATCACTTCACAGCCCCCAAATGGACCAGTCCCCATCTACAGACAAGGAAACCAAGGCCGAGAGAGATTAAACTTGCCCCAGGTGAGAAGCTAATACACGGAATGGGAGTTTTCATGCAACTTCAGGATTGTTTGAACATGAACTCAGCATGCACCAAGCTACATTCAGAGATTCTAAACAAACTATTTTCCCCCCAGAAGAATCTGAAGTTTTGCTAGATATGCTTTAGCCAGGACTATTGTAAATGACTTAGAGTGGCAGTAGCATTGAAGCTTCCGCCTTAAAGACTCAACAGGTATTTATAGAGTACCAGCATCAGGGGCAGCCTGAAGTGGACCTGAGAGACACACAGGAGGAGCTCACAGTGAGTTCAGAAGAGAAGAGGAAGCTGCCACCACCACGCCCAGCAGTGCCTACATGTGTGAATCCAAATCTCAGCTAAACAACCTTCCACAGGCAAGAGTGATCTTATCCCCAGTATAAGGATGCAGAAACAAGTTCAGAGGGAGCAAATCAGATTCAAAATGACTCAGGTGAGGTCTTCTGGCTGGGAAGTGGCTGAGCAGGAACTTGATTCCAGGGGATAGGATGCCAGCGCCGGTACCTGAACCCACCACTCGGTGCCCTGAAATAATCTCAGACCATGAGACTGTCAGTTCCTAGAGGCAGGGACCAGCTCTGCTTGGCTCACCACTGTATCCCCAGTGTTGAAGATAGTGCCTAGCACATAATCAGCATTCTATAAACACTGGTGGATGAAGAAATACACGAACAAATGGAAGATTCGGCAAGATGGCAGATAGTGCCATGGTACAAGTGGCAGAAAGTTTATTTCCTGCCCTCTAGTCCTTCTTGTGCCTGAATGGCGTCAAATGATTTCCACCTCCCTTCCTTGCCCCGCCAGGCTGGCATTTCACACACCAAAGGCATCTGTTACTGCCTGTTTCTGCACTTACCAGTTTTGACAAGGGTTGGGAAGTGGTTTGCTGGGACATTATCTGACCCGTCATCCAGCTGGATTTTCTGGTCCAACCGGAAACACCCTGCTTATCATGGGAGAATGGACTCTCAGGGCTGTTCAGCCTAACCTGACTGAGCACAGTCTGTGGAGCACCAGTCATGAGAAACTAAGAGCACAGCATTGCTGGCTCTTGGGAAAGAGCAATTTGGCTGTGAGCTCAGTTACCACGTGCTCCAGAATGGATCCTGTGCCCACAGCACTTCGCAGAGGTGTCAGGAGCACAGGGCATGCTGGACTGTCATTCTTTTTCTTACCTCCATGTTTTCTCCATGCTAACTGGAGGCTATTCATAGGCAACGATTTATCTTCCTGATGCTCAGTCCTCAGCACAAGCCTAGCATCCAGTATAAATCCTATCCCACTGGGACAGGCATGTGTCTGCTCTGACCAGCAAAGGACAGGACAAGCTATGCCACATGACTTCCAAGGTCAGGTCACAAAAGGCCTGCAGTTCCTGGTTGGTTCCCTTGGAAAGCTCTCTCCTGGAATGCACAATCTATGCTCTAAGAAGTCCAGGTCACAGAGAGAAGCCACAAGCAGGTACTCCAGTGGGCAGTCCCAGCTGTGCTCAGCCTTTGGGTCGACCAGCCCACTTCTTTAGACGAGTGAAGTCAACATCTTGGAAGAGGACCCTCCAGCCCAGCAGGAGCCTCTGGGTCCAGTGCCCAGCTATCTGAGTTACCCTCAACCATTTATTTGACTCCTCCCAGCTGAGGCCCTGAACATTATGGAACAGAAATAAGCTAACCCAGCCTTGTCCAATTCCCTGGCCCACAAAATCTAAGAGCATGTTAAAATTAGTGTTTTCAACCACTCAGTTTGGGGTAGTTTATCAAACCACCGTGCTAACTAGAGCAACTCTGGAATCAGACTGCCTAGGTTCAAATCCCAGCTCCACTGATTACTGCCAATATTTCCCTGGGCAATCCCCTGGAGTCCTGCAGACTGCAGCTTTATCATCTACAAACTGGGTATCTACACTCTCTCAGAGGGTTATTGCAGGCGTTATGTGGGATAATGTACCTAAAGCATTTAGTCCAGAGTCTGGCATGGTTGCTGGTATAGTTGTCATTATCATCAGCTCAGAATTTTATGGCACACCTCCCTTTTCACACATGACTGTCCTCCCTCCAGTCCCTGCATCCTCCATGCATTCGACAGAAGCTCATCCTAAAGCCAATCAGACCTTCATCTGCTGTGTTGACGATGTGGCCTACATGAGCATGTGTCTGAGAAGCCCAGGGTGGAAGTTCAGCTCCACTGTTATTTGCCTTGAAATTCTTGACTTGCATTGAATCTTTCTGAGCCTTCTTTTTTCCTTGTTCACAACAAGGGGTTGGTCACAGCCCCCTTATGACATAGTGGTTGTGAGGATTAATGAGATAATGCACAAAATGTACTTAACATGGTGGCTTACATTCTGGGACCATTTGATTGTGATCACTACCGCTATGATGCCATGACTGAACCTGACTGTGTCTTAGGCATGTCCGTGCTGTGGGGGACAGTTTACATTCTCCCATAGTCACACAATTCAAGTTGTATTCGAAGCCTTCATTCTGGAGCTTGGTCTCCACTAGGGGTGATTCCTTGGGCCAAAATCTGTGCTGTAGATTTTTCAGAATGAAGCTTTAAGTCAATCTGAGCCAACGAGTCTATTCGTAGGCCATTTCTGATCCTGAAATCAGAGCCAAACAGTATCTGACGCTGCTAGACTGTGATATTGACAGATCACACAGGGCCATTTTGCTTTGGATGGCTGGCAAAGCGATATTAATAATGCTGATGACATCTTAGAATTATTTACTCCTGCATGTAGCACTGAGCAGTTTACAAAGCTCTGAGTCACTGAGATTTGACTACTCAATCACAATACATGTAATCATTAATAAGACTCGAATATCGAGTACATATTGAATATTTGTTAGGAATATGCTATGTACTCTACTTCTATTAATTCATTTAATGCTAAAAACCACCCCATGAGACGGTGAATTCCCATTTCTCCATTAACTCCATTAGTTGTTACGCAGATGAGGAACTGAGGCTCTGGGAACCAGGTGACCAGCTTGAGGTCAGAAGCCAGGGACTGTTGCAGCTGGGATTTGAACAGAGACCTTCTTGACTCCAGAGCTCAAATGCCCAATACCTTCCCAGCACTCTGGCAGGGACTCTTCTTGCTCTTGGCAGATACATGCAGGGATTTAAAGGGAGAGGAAAAAGCTTTTGATTTTCTTAGCAAAGTTGAGCCACAAGAAGATTACCTTTCAAGAAAACCAGGACAAGTTCTCTTAGAAACATGAAGCCAGAGCTAAGAGGCCACTTGGGGAAGATGAGGCCAGCTCAGGCCCCAGGAACTAGATGGATATCAACCACGAATTCATTTATAAATTCATGAATATTTAATAGACTCTCCTATTCCCAGTGGGATGTGGAGAGGAGAGGTGTTCCCAGCACAACCGGGAAAATGGTGGCCAACAGGAACCTGGCAAAGGAGAGGGTCCAGAGCCAGACAAGAGGCTGCAAGAGGTGGACCCGTGATGGCCATCTGCAGGGCTCTGCCTCCCTCCAGCTGAGGGCCGAATGTCCTTTCTCCTCTTTGTCCCCAGCCCTGTTGGCAGAACTTGCTTTTCACCACAAAAGCTAGAGTTGGGGAAAACTCTGCTTTGGGGAGTCCAATGGCTCTCCTTCTTCTGGGCCAACCCATTTATCTGACAGATGGGGAAACTGAGGCCCAGGAGAGGGGATGCCCAGCTCAGTTAATCAGAGGAATTCCTTTGGTGTACTGGTTCTCAAGTGGGGGTGGGTGGGTAGGTAGGGAGGATTTTGCTTCCACGGAACATATGGCAATGTCTGGAGACATTTTTGGTTGTCACAACTGGAAGCATCTAATATGTAGAGGACAGAGATGTTGCTCAACATGCTACAATGCACAGGACAGCTCCCCCGCTGCCAAAATTATTAATATTTAACCTCAAGTGCCCACAAGGTTGAAGCTGAGAAGCCCTATTCTGGTCCTATGCGTCTGTGACAGGTTGTGTGGTGATACGTGGCCTTCAGGCATGAAGCAGCTGGAGTCAGAATCCACCAGCAATTATCATGCAATTTTAGAGGGTGGCAAGTTACGACTGAGAGAGAGGAAGTGATTTGCCCTCTGTCACACAGCCAATATGTCCAAGAGCCGGAATTTTAACCATGTCTGCAGGTTGTTGGTCTGACTTTAAATGCAAGCCTTTTTGTCTTTCCACTCTGCCACTTTGAACAAGAAATCCGATCCACAATGATTGAGTCATCATTTGTTTAATGTCTGTCTCTCCCAAAGTGCCATACCATCCATCAGGACACTGGGACCCAGCCTGGCATACTAAAGACATGAAATTGTTTGTTGAATTAATGAAAGTATTTGTAAGATATTCACAATAACTGTGAATATCAGATAACAACAGCCTTTAGTGATCATTTATTCCTTAACTATTAAGGACAGTACTAGTCTAAGCAGAAATTGCACATATTCACTCATTTTGCCTCCAACGGGCTCAGGTAGTAGGCACTATTATTACACACATGTTACACATGAGAAGACTGAAGCAGAGAGGAGAAAGAACCTTGTCCTAGGTGACCAAACTAATAAGGGAAGAGCCAGGACTGGAACTCAAGCTGTCACAGGCTTTCAGAGCCTTTGCTGTGACCAAGGACTTGTGGTGACCCTGTGTTGTGTGTAAAGCTCACACTCCACCTTTGGAGAACCTTCCCTTCCCCATCTCCTGGGTTGGATTGGGCAGAGATGACCCCAGATGCCTCTCTTTCAGCTCAGGCATTGGCCCATGATGCACGTCTATCATGCACTCCATCCTCGTGACCATTGTGATTGGATCAGAAATGTGCATGTAACCAAAGTTGAACCAATCAGATTTTTCTGGAGCTTCTAGAAAATGTGTTTTCTCTTGGAGATCTTTAGCAATAAGGGTGATGTTTGAGGTCATCTTCCCCAGCCACATGGAGGATGGTGTCTTCAGGAGGGGAAAATGGGGCCAGCACACAAAGGGAGTAACAGGAAACAGAGCCCCAAGATTGGTGTTGGGGAGAGACTCCAAGAGAGTCCCGGGAACACTGCTTGAGCTCCTGGAGCCAGTCGTGCCTGATGGATCTGCCCTGACGTTTTCAAGTCCCTGGAACCAGCCATGACTGGAAGATCAACCCTGGTATTTTTAATCACCAGAACCAGGAGCTTTTGCATCTCTATATGTATATATATATTTGGCTTAAGACAGTTTGGGTTAGTTTCTCTCACATGAAACTCAAAAATGTCTGACTAATACAAGTTGGTTTCAACTTGCCCAAAGGCTTTCTTACTTTCTTTAGTTCATGTCAAAGTAGATGACTCTGCAGTATTCTAAGTGGTAACACAAGGCTTCTCCAAATCTAGACAAGCCTAGCTACAAAAAGGTCTGGAGGGAGAATAGTAACAGCTAACATGTATTAGCTCTATGTGACAGGCATCACTTTAAGTGTTTTACATAGATGACTCATGACTCCTCAGAAGCACACCAATTTTTGGTATTATCATTAGCATCGTTATCCTATTTTAGAGACGGGCAGACTAATGTAAACAGCGAGAGTGGGAAGCATGCTCAAGGTCATAGAGCTAGTAAGAGGCAGAGTGAGACCTGAATCCAGGCAGTCCAGCTCCAGACCTCCAGACCCACTCTCTCCGCTTAACTACAACACAACGCTGTGTCTGCTTCCCCTGCAAAGACCTGCACAGGAGCGATGGTCCTAAACTCAGTTCCTATCTGCAAATTCAAGGTGTATCCTCCCAAGCATCTGTTCTTTGCTCTGTTGCCAAAGGCATGTTTAATCACCTGCCTAGAGCTCCTTTCCTGGCTTGCATGATAATGAGCCCAAGGCAGCTACTATCGCTAATGTCATTCTGGCTGCCGGCAGCATTTGTGCATGTAATAAACGCAGCTACCACAAGATCCGAAATTGGACAGGTGACAACAGAGGTGGTGATAGTGCAGATCAGACTGAAGACAGGGAACTGATAACACTGACAATTCCATAAAGCCGTCTCTTCATCTATTGTTTCTCACCTCCACAGTGAGCCTCTGAGCTGCCCTAATGAGGTAAGATCCTAACATCTGTTACGATCACAGTCCCACTTGGCTTCTCTGCGCTTTCTTCTTTCTCCTCGTCTCAGCCAAACAACTGCTTTTGATCTCTCCATCCAGGGGAGCGGCTCACTCTCACTCCAGTCATCATACTGAGCTTGAAGCAGGGGGTGTCAACTGTGAAAGTTTGCAGGGCAACACAGCTTCTCAAGCTTCTCCGCTGATATGGCAGTCCCACCTGGGCTGAAATCTACCACCTTCTAGGAAAGCAGGAAATTCTGAGGGTCACACTTCAGATAGCTCTCAGAAGACCTCTTTCTTGATAGCGAAGGCAACAGGCAGTGTGCTGTGCTGGCAAGTGTTTAACAACCCACTCTGGAGGGGCGGGTGATGTGGCCCTGATTTGTAGTCATTGCCAACTTCCGTGGTGCACATACTCTCATCATCAATTTCAAGCCACCATTGTGAGGCTTATAACATTCCTGAAAATTTCACCATTCGCTCTCAGGAGGCTGGAGGAGCAGACTCCAGCACATCCTGTGTAGCAAGCCTGGTCGGTGCCTCAGACCTCCTAAGAATCCAGTGATTTTCACTATTAGAAGAAGGGAGAGATGGATTCATTGAAAATAGTTTTGTTTTTTTTTAAATTAAGGATGCAAGGCAGGCAAGACAAGAGTTAGCTTCCATGCTCACCCAATAAATGATAACAGCAACCAAATAAACCCGTAAAACGATAAATAACACTTTGCATGTCTTACAGATTTACAGATATATCTGAGACCTTCCTCGCTTGGCTTTAACTTGGAGGAATCTCCAGGGAACCCCGCTTGCAGAGGTAGGTGGCTGCGCAAATCTGCTTTTCCAGAAAGGAAGGGAGATTTGGCAAAGCAGCAGTTTGGCAAATGGAAATATAAAATCAAGTAAGTCCAGGATTCCAGAGCTAGCTTTTTTTTTCCCCTCTCATTTTCTCCCTTTCCTTTCTCTTCTCAAACCTTAGAAGGGGAAACATTCAACCCAGAGAATTATGGGTAATCTAAAGTAGGGTAATCAAGCCAGAAGAGGTCAAGATTCTCATCTTATAGAAATCATAGGTCACACCAGCATTTCTGGGCTGGATCCAAAAAGTTGGGTGAATGGAGAAGAAGATCGGTTTTGACAGCTTTTGGTTCTGGCACAAGGAGTGTCAGGCAACATTTGCTTAATTGCTGTCACAGGTGAAGAGATGCTGCAGTTAGCTGCAGTCACTAGCCTTTTGTCCATCCCTCCATCCATCCCTCCATCCATCCATCCATGCATCCATCCCTCCACCCATCCCTCTACCCATCCCTCCATCCATCCCTCCATCCTTCCATCCATCCATCCCTCCATCCCTCCCTCCATCCCTCCCTCCATCCCTCCATCCAGTCAGCCATCTAGTGATTCATGCCACCATTCCTCTGAAACAGCTCAAGGTCACCAGTGACATTATTAAATCCAACGGTCAGCTTTCCAGCCCCTCTTGCTTTATCTCTCTGTAGCATCTAATAGTGGATCTCTCTCTTCTGGAATACATGTCACTTCTCCACTGGTTTCTTCCTACCTCACCAGCTGCTCCTTTTCAGTAGCTTTTGTTGGATCCTCTGTCTCCTTTTGACCTCCAAATGCTGGAGGCCTCCAGAGCTCAATCCTTGGATTCTCTATCTATACTCTCTATCTGACACTTGTCTGGTATCAAGGCTTTAAATGCTATCTATATGTCGATGATTCCCAAATGGATATGACCAGCCCTGACCTCTCCCTTGAAGTTTGGACAATCAACTCTCAGATGATTAACAGACATCTCCAACTTAGCATGCCCTAAACTAAGCTCCTGATTTCCTCCTGGCCCACCCCTTTTAAACTTGCTCCTACCCTGTCTTCTCCATTTCAATAAATGACAGTGCTTCCCTTCCAGTTACTCAAAGGTGCATCTCTGGAATCATCTGTGACTTCTCTTTTTTCTCCTACCCCACATCCAACCTGCCGGTCGGTTCTGCTGGCTCTACCTCTGAACTAGATGCTGAATCTCACTCCTTTGCTCCACCGTGCACTGCTCTCTCCCTGGTCCCAACCACCACAAACTCACGCCTAGATTATTGCAATAGCTTCCTTATTTGTCTCCGGCACCTGCCTTTCCTCCCTAGAGTCTATTTTCAACACAACTTAAATAGATGTCAGATCCAGTCCCTCCTCTTCTCAAAGCCCACCATTGGCTTCTCATTTCACTGGGAGGAAAACAAAGTCTTCCAAAAGTCTGAAAGGCCCCTGGCTCCCTCTGACCTCACCTCCTCTCACATCTCCTCTTCCCCCACACTCCGGTTTAGCCATGCTAGCCTTATTCTGTTCTCTCTGCTCTTCCCTCAGATCTCTGCATGGCTCACTTCCTCCCCTCCCTCAAGGCTTTCTCAAATGTTGCTTTATCAGAGACCAGCCTATGTGAAACAGCAGCCCCCATTATTCTGCAACCCTCTTCCCCACTTTATTTTCCTTCACAGTCCTTACTGCTACTAGAAATGACTTGTGCCATTTGTTTTCTTGTTGAACATCTGACTCTCCCCTTTAGAATACAGTCTTTCTGGCCGGGCACTGTGGCTCATGCCTGTAATCCCAGCACTTTGGTAGGCCGAGGTGGGCGGATCACCTGAGGTCGGGAGTTTGAGACCAGCCTGACCAACATGGAGAACCCCTATTTCTATTTTTAAAAAAATAGAATACAGTCTTTCTGAGAGCAAGAGCTTTGTCTGTCTTATTATTCTATCTCCAACTACTTGAATAATGCCTAGTGCATAGCAGGTGACAGAGGGAATGAACGGATGAATCCATCCACCCATCCATTCATCTATCTGTCCATCCATCCATCCATTCACCTGTCCATTTGTTCATCTATCCATCCAACCATCCATCCATACAATAATTTTTCTTTTTTTTTTTTGAGATGGAGTCTCGCTCTCTCGCCCAGGCTGCAGTGCAGTGGCGTGACCTCGGCTCACAGCAACCTCCGCCTCCTGGGTTCAACTAATTCTTCTGCCTCAGCCTGCCGAGTAGCTGGGATTACAGGCATGGGCCACCCTGCCCGGCTAATTTTTGTATTTTTAGTAGAGACGAGATTTCACCATTTTTGTCAGGCTGGTCTTTAACAACTGCCTTTTGTATCGGCCTGCCTCAGCCTCCAAAACTGTTGGGACTACAGGCGTGAGCCACCACGCCCGGGCCTCATATGATGAGTATTAATTTCTTATTACTCTGGTGAGATTTCTTGCACAATTGGTTGTGGAGTAAGATTCATATATGTAATAATGAAAACAGTGTGGCCACAGTGACACGCAGCGCTGTACAACCTTTATAGCAAATG